>JAUMHQ010000083.1:10077274-10102310 GCA_032361165.1 Enteromius paludinosus
CTGGAGGTGGGAATAATCACAGGTTGTACCATCTCTGTGATCCTATTTGCATTGGCTATGAATATGATTGTCAAATCAGCAGAGCCCGAGAGTCGGGGGCCCCAAAGCAGAGGAGGGGTTCGACAACCACCGATCAGAGCATTCATGGATGACCTGACAGTCACCAAACAATCAGTGCCAGGATGCAGGTGGATACTCCAGGGGCTAGAAAAGCTAATTCGGTGGGCTCGGATGGAGTTTAAACCTGCGAAGTCCCGTTCGTTTGTGTTGAAGAAGGGCAAGGTTACGGACAAGTTCCATTTCAGTATCGGAGGGGCACAGATACCATAATTGGCAGAACAGCCGGTGAAAAGCCTGGGCAAGGTTTTTGACAGCAGCCTCCGAGACTTTGCATCAGTTCAGTTAACCTGCCAGGAGCTTAATAGCTGGTTAAGAGCAACTGACCGCTCTGACCTCCCTGGCAAGTTTAAAGCATGGATTTACCAACATGGTATACTGCCAAGAATACTCTGGCCATTACTTGTGTATGAGGTTCCCATTTCCACGGTGGAGACCTTGGAATGAAAGGTCAGCAGCCGTCTTAGGAGATGGTTAGGGTTGTCAAGGAGTCTCAGTAACATCGCCCTCTATGGAAACACCACAATGCTCAAGTTGCCGCTGAAATCCTTGGAAGAGGAGTTTAAAGTGACTCGGGCACGTGAGGTACAGATGTATAAAGACTCCAATGATCCAAAGGTGGCTCAGGCAGGAGTGTTGGTGAGGACAGGAAGGAAATGGAGCGCCCAAGCTGCTGTGCTGGATGCACAGGCTCGACTGAGCTCGAATGTCGCACATTTATCATCTTTTACTGTTTAACGCTGTTTTAGCATGCCTATCAATTTTTTTATGAAGGCAAGTGGTGAGGATTTGAGAAGGCTAAATTGATCAGTCATATTTTATGATCAGCTCTCGGTCTTCCGCTGGCCGCTTGGTACTTTCAAAAACACAAACTTATATTTAACGAACAAAAAATTTCTAAATTAGCTTAATAAAAAAACGGAACAAAATAAAATCATTCTGTAATTACACTCAAAATCTAACTATTTTAATAGCTGAAACAGCAGTATAAGATGTTTTGGTAGAGGGGAAAAAGACGGGCTCAGGTAGGTGATTCTGATAAGCTGTCTGACACGTGCTGAGCTTGGGCCTAAATTTGAGGCCCTTGCAGGGCTCTATAAATGAATTTCCTCATAGAATAAAAACATTTTAATAGTCTAAATAAAATAAGGTAACGTTAAGCTGGCTTCATACTACTTACAGAACTCAGATGATTTTTCAAAGTTTGTTTGAAAAGTTATTTCAAAGTTTCAAAGACGTGGTAAATTTTTTTTTTTTTTTGAATATTCAAATCTCAAAATTAAAAATCGAATGCCATCCCTCCAAACGAATATTTGAATATTCTGGTCCAGCCCTACTGATTAGTGATATTGATAGCTTATTACTTGTTTTGCAGATCGCAGATTTTCAAAGAGTTGTATCTCAGTCAAAAACTGTCATATCCTAACAAACCATACATCAATGGAATTTAAATTTTTGTGAAATCTAAATGTATAAATTGACACTTACAACTTTTGTGTTTCAGGGTCACAGTTATTTAAAATAACTTCTCTTTTTTTTATATATTTAAGATTTCATTTCAGCCATAAGTCTTGTCTTTAATGTCACATTGACCTTTGGATCATTTTAATATGCTAATTTGGTGCCCTAGAAAAATTTCCTACCACATTTGAGTTGTGCTACTTAATGGAGAACAGCTCTGCTTCTTAATATGTTTGTGAAAACTCTTATGTTTTTCAGGGTTCTTTGAATGTAACTCAAAATAAACAGCATTTATTTGAAATAAAAATCATTTGTAACAATGTAAAAGCTTTCACAGTTCCTTTTGATCAATTTATTGCTGTCTGGCTGAATCAATAATATTCTTAAAAAAAAAAATAATAATAATAATAACTTACAGATCTCAAATGTTTGAATGGTAGTGTAACAGTCCAGAAGAATTTAGCCAAAGCATCTAAACCATTTGTTTTTTCACCCACACCATTCGAAAATGATTTAAACTAAATAAAATGAAAAGCCATGAACAAGTATTTATTATTCAAACCTATCCTGTTATTCTGTACCTGTGCTGGCGGCAGAGTTACTCTGGCCTTCATCTGAATACTGATAAGGGTACTGAAGAGGCTCTTCCGATCCTGGGAAATACTACAGGGGACAGAGAGGGATTAAACGGAAATGGCTGGATAAGATGCAGAATAGACAGTCAGGAACACTAAAATGATTTGCCAGGCATGCTGGCGGTGTGGTGTTACCTTCATAAGGTGGCTCATAATCTTCACAATCTCCTCCATGGAAGGCCGCTGCGATGGGTCTTTGGACCAGCAACGAGTCATCAGGCTCTCTATGGGCTTCGGTAGGTTCTTAATGAGAGGTGGACGTGTGCCTACAAAAAAACGAAAATTGAAGCGTCTAACCTTTGACCAAAAAACAAAGTCTCAGATAGGGCTAATGTAAAACTTACCACGGTGCACAGCCCACATGATGCGGAAAGCAGGGCCACCGATTTCATCAAAGGGCTTCCGGCGAGTGATCACCTCCCAGAGAATAATACCCCAACTGAACACATCACACTTCTCACTGTAGTTACTGCCTGCAGGACATACATACAGATAGAAATTACCTTTCCATGCCCATAAATTACCAATTAAGGTCCACATTCTAGTTAAGTTTTTTTTTTTACATGCTTCAAAGCTATTGGGTATTCCTGTGATTACACAAAAAGGTTTTTTAAATGTTTCATGTTAAAGAGAATTATAATTGTATTATTAATAACATACTTTATATAATTCATAAATAAAGGATTACATTGACAGATGAGCACAGCAAAGATATTTGCAGGATTTGCACTACTATATAAGGGTTTAAGGCCAGAAAGTTTTTATAAATATTTTTTGATCAAATAAAATGTAACCTTGTTTAGCATGAGATGAACAATGACATTTTCTAACATTTATTACTTTAAATATTACTATTTTTAATTGTAACAATTAAACACGATAAACGGTAAATTATAGATCTAAAAGAACTACATTCAAGGAGTTCCGCTCATTTGGTGAATAATTAATTATTGTATGGTGAGGCTGACATTTGCATCAAGCAGCCCAAAAAAAATACTGATGCAAATGGTTCCATACAATATAAAGGATGAAAGCTATTTCCCATAAGCTCATTTTCAGCCATCCTGGGTGGGGGAGGCTTTATCTTGTCGGCCCTTTTTGAACAGATGAGCTAATTTCCTCTCATGCTGCCCTGGAGAGCCTTAATTGCTGCTCTTATTATTCTTAAATTACAGCGTCTTGCGCTAGTATGTCTTTAGCTGCCTTGCTCTGGTCTTCTGATAATACAGTTGTCAGTGCAGCAAATGAGCAGAGCTGCGTCTCCTCTGCTGGCATTGCTAGTGGAGTAATAACATGGGATTTCTGCTCCTCCCCAAACAAACAAGATAACAACCTGCTCCTAATTGATGTTTCCTCCGACCCCCCTGACAGCCAAGTACCCCTGAACGTGTTTGGTAAAATTGAAACCCATTACCGGTTGATTGCGAAAGCATGCATTAAATTATAATGGTTTCATCCATCATCTAGACCAGGAACGTCCACCAACTCTGGTTTTGGGAAAATATTTGTTTGAGTGATAGTGAAGACTGAAATGGCCTATAAGAAGTCAATTAATAAAAAAACAGGAAAAAAGAAAACAGAAGAACAAAGAAGTTTTGTCATTAAAATCTGAGGGAGAGAGAGATAAAATAAATAAAAAAACAACCCATTTAGAAGCCACTGGCTGTACAAAACTGAACACAAAAGATTTTGGATAGTTCCTGTATCTTGCCTTCAAACACCTCCGGGGCCATCCAGGCTGCGCTTCCCTTGTTATTAGTCATGTGTGTCTGGATGTCACATGCTGTCCCGAAGTCACAGATCTTCAGCACAGTACCTCCAGCAACCAGGAGCAGACTTGGAGCAAAAAAAAAATATATACAAAAGATATAAACAGAGATATCTCCCGGAATAAGAAAATTATGTAGTGAACTCACAGACAGCTTTTAGGCATCATGGGAATACTATGGCAAAACTGATCTCAGAATTTTTTATTTTTTTTGTTAGTCTATTCAGTTGTGAGCTAAAGAAACATTCCTTATCTCAGTTTACCAGAAAGAAAAACATAATAATAAAATTGTTCAAACATCCCAGTATGACAACAAAGATTAACCACATAAAAAAAAAAAACACTTCAACTAGAAACTGCTACAATATTTTGCATAAAAACAGAGGTATACAGATGGCAGTTAACAAGTCACCAACCACGCTTTAGTCCTAGTAAATGCTGTTTAAGCACTTCTGAATGGTTATGGGGGTTTGATGCCAGCTTTAGCTGGCTGTAATATATCAAATGTTAGTAATAACCCAGTTCTTCCTGAGAACTTCATTCTCAGTGTCTGGGAGAGAAGCCAGCTGACCATTTCCATGGTGTGCTGCCAGGGCTTTTTACAAACAGAGCCTCATAAATAACCAGCCCTGGCCTGGACAACACCATACGCTGCCATGATGTAAGTGATGCAGAGTAAGATTCCAGAACATACACCGTCTGACATCTGGACCAGACTGCATTTATGATTAATGGCAGCCCTGAATGATCAAGTAACGTTTCCATCACAGTCAAAAAAACAAAACCCAAAACACATCAACACATGTAGAGTGAAAACAAATGGTCTGTTTACACCTGTTAATTAATTTGATCACAAGTGCTCAGGCAAGACTAAATGTAATCAGGTGTGTTTAAGACCCTTTAATAATAGCAAAAACAAATCTTCATGGACATGGAGACCTTACACAACACGAACTAACTGCAACAGGCATACAGGTGAGGAGAAAAAGGAATTTTCAGTGTTTTCAAGTGAAGTGACGCAATACATTGTAATGAGAGAGAAATGATGGAGGTGCATACTTGGGAGGTTTGAGGTCCCTGTGAATGAGAGCCTTTGGTTTCATGCCGTGGAGATAAGACACCCCCTGAGAACACTGCAGGCACCAGCTCATGGCGTGAGATGCAGTGTAGTGAGGAAGGGGCTCTGCACCATGCAGCACTGTCAAAAAAGAATGGTCATAAACACAAGCACAGATATATGCTGAAACATTCACTCACTCGGTTGTGGAACATGTGCTTGGACACTGTGAAGAACTTTGACACTAACCATTACTGTAGGCTTGGGTTTAGGGAGCAATTTTGAGCCAACTATTTTTTAAATGATTAGGTAAAGTACATTTAAAACTGTCCCACAAAAATACTGCATAACTCTTGTGTTTGTTTTTTTTTAGCTTTTATGCAAGATTGTATAGAAACTCCAAAATGATTTCTACAACAGAAACTAAATATGATCTGATTTGTCCAAGTACATAACTGGAAGTTTTTTTAGGCCACAATTTTCATTTTATTTACTCCCTTTATGTACCTTTACAGAGCCAAACCTAATATGGCAGGTAAAAAAAAAGACCTTCAAAAATAGTAAGCATGTCTCTCATGCTCACCAAGGCTGCATTTATTAAAAATACAATAAAAACTGTAGTATTGTGAAATATTATTATGATTTAAAATAACTTTTCCCTTCAACTATATTTTAAAATGCATTTTATTTCTGCTATGACAAAGATTGAATTTTCAGCAGAAATTACTCCAGCCTTCAGTGTCACATAATCCTTCAGAAATCTTTGTAATAGCTAATTATGTAGGTATTACATACCTAATACCTAACAATACCAATAATAACCTGTCTGGGGCAGTCGTGGCCTAATGGATAGGGAGTTGCGCTTGTAACCTAAAGGTCATGGGTTCGAGTCCCAGGTCCGGTAGGGATTGTGGGTGGGGTTAGTGAATAACCAGCGCTCTCTTCACCTTCAATACTTAATTACATGGTATACCAATACCATGGCTGAGGTGAGACTCTTGAGCAAGGCACTGTTCTCTCCCCCAACTGCTCCCCGGGCACCGCAGTAATGGCAACCCACTGCTCCGGGTGTGTGTTCACGGTGTGTGTGTGGTTGATCACTTCTCACTGCTGTGTGTGTGCACGTTGGATGAGTTAAATGCAGAGCACAAATTCCAAGTATGGGTCACCATACCTGGCCAAAAGCCACTTCACCTATTTTACAGATTATTTGATGAACACAGCATTTATTAATTATTATTTTAGCTGTTTATTTTCTTATAACGTCTTTACTGTCACTTGTTTATTTTTGACCAGTTTATTCTATTTTAGTAGAAATATAGTTTTTTTGGTGTTATCCACAAAGTATTTTAAATATTTACTACCCTTCCAACTGACTATGAAAAGTTCTTGTAATGCTACTGGGTCAACAAAATGTTGCAAATAATTAGTTAAAAAAATCTAAAGTATATTTTAAGTAATAATTTAAGTAATAATTTACTAAAACATACTCACCATTGTACAATGAACCTCCCTCTGCATATTCCATCACCAGACATACCTGCAGTAAAAGATCAGCAACCTTGTTTCAAGTGTCTTTTCACAAAAATAAATAAATAAAATTATACCTACAGCAAACTCTTAACATCATGATCAAAATCTTCTAACATGTTGTAGAGACTTACAGGGTTACTGCAGGAACCGTACAGCTTCACAATGTTGGGATGATTTACACGGGACAACTGGCGGAGCTGGAGAAGAGAGAAGACTCAATCAGATTTATTTATTTACTTTATTAAAAGATGTCTGTTTATCCATTTATTGTTTCTGACAACAGTTACTAAGGTTAACAAGTGAAACAGAATACAATAGTACCTCAACAATGAAGGCATTTCTCTCCGATTCACTCTCTATGGTCTTGATGGCCACATCTCTACCTTTCCACTTGGCCTTGCACACAACACCGAATGCCCCTCTGCCCACCACCTACACAACACACATGTAAGAGAACATCACACCGAATGAAAGCACACATTCACAACCTCACAGCAGTGCAGAACATTTCAAAACAAACCTAGCACAAAAAAACAGGAAACCATAACACAGTGTTACAGTGTAAAAGTGTTTCATAAAACAAACTGCAAAGGCATAATTCAACAAAACACACGCATTAGTACTTTGAAAACAGTCAGTGTGCCTTAAACATAAACTATGAAAATCATAACTGAATTTTAAAATGAGGTTATACATGGTGATACAATGTCAAATGTCCCACTGATGGTATTAGCTATCGAGGGAGCCTTTGCAGGACATTTCCACACTCCTGTCAGTTTGTTTATTAACATTATCATCTGCTTATCATGCCACTCACCTCTTCCACCCCGATATCAGAATAGTCTATCTCCTCAAACGGGTACATAGGTGTTTCCAGCATTTCGGCGGAGAACATAGCCATCGCTAGCTCGTTAGCCAGCTAATCATTAATACACAAACAACAGACTTTATAGTCCTAAAACTCTTCAGAGTTCGCAACCGAACGGTTTTAGAATAAACACGGAAGCTGGAGAGCCTCTTCCCTCGACACGGTCTGCATTACACAGATATATGTGTAAGATAAGTCACTTTAAAAACTTGTTTCGCGGCTAACGAGCTAACCTGTCAGTCTAATCCGTTAGCCACGCGGCTAAGAGGCTCCGAACCAGATTAAAGTATGTCAGACATGCCAAACGACGGAAAATTGTTGTCATTCAGAAGGGGAATACTCCCTAGGGTCTCTGTGAAGTGCACTTCAGGGTATCGCATCGACATAAAAGCGCCGGCTGTTGCGTGTAAGCGCTAGGCCGTTTGTTGGGTCGCGCTGGTGCGGTCGATGGATCTCTCCTCCGCGCAGCGCTCACTCCACACCGCCGCTGCCGCTCCGCACATCGGCCTTTCTATGTACCCGATGATACCGCTCGCTTAAAACCTGATTTTACGTGTCCCGTTAACCAGGACAGACCATCAGAGCCATCGGACGCAGGGCTAGAACTTTACAACTCTCGCCTCCATGGGCTCGCTTGTTTTTCTTGTTTTCTGCGGGGGATGTTTAAGCTTCAGGAAGTGTGCGCTCTCTTGTATTGTGCCCCCTCCAGTCCATGCCAACTGAAACGTCTCCAAGAAGATAGGAGTTAAACAAGGCCTGCCAGAATCATTTCCAGTCGTTATAACAGAGGATTCGTTATTTTATAATATGTATCTGTAGGTGTGTTTCTAATCAGAAAAAAAAAAAAATATATATATATATATAAATATAAATTTCATTACTGAGTGGCACAAGGTACATCATGCACAAAGGCCAAAAATACTACTTTATTATTTAAGCAACACATGTAGAACTGTTGAGACAAAACAGGCCTAGTTCATTTTAAACTCCATTGTCACCACAATAAGATAATGTTAAAACAATGGGAATTATCTAAAATAATGTTACAAAGATGAAACATCTGGGTTGTAACAGAAAATATTAGTACAACTGCTTGATATTATAGTATGAATATAAAAATGATCAAAGCATGTGTGACATTTCAAATAATGGCAGGTGAAATATGGACAAAAGTGTAGTACTTAGAGATTTAACAAA
Organism: Enteromius paludinosus; assembly: GCA_032361165.1. Lineage (NCBI taxonomy): Eukaryota > Metazoa > Chordata > Actinopteri > Cypriniformes > Cyprinidae > Enteromius > Enteromius paludinosus. The sequence continues at coordinate 10,085,911 of JAUMHQ010000083.1, forward strand.
TATGTATTTTTTTCTCTTTTATTTTGAACAAGGCACAATTAAAACGAAATATATAAACACAATTGGTGTTTCAGCACCAATGACAAACCATGTCCAAAAAAAAAAAAAAAGAGTAAATAAAGCACTCTTTTTCATGTTTTCAATGTGTTAGTCATGTTGTCACTTGCACTAACACCTGCCTAAAAAGCATTTGGGATCCATACCTATCCAAGTCTATTTGTACAGTCTTGTGTCATTAACTGGAATCACATCAAACTGATCAACAAATCAAATTTGCTGAGCAACCCGGTAACATGCCCTTGGTGAGCTAATTATAAACGCAGAATTTCAACCATCATTTCATGACAGCTGAAAATGATCCCTATTCATCACTGAAAAAAAAAAAAAAACACTGCTGGAAAACTATAAACAACATTCGTTCATATGCAAACAAGGTTACTGAGATGAAGTAACCTTTCCAGCGGTGCACTGTCCTCTCTGGGGAACTGGTGACATCATTTCCACTGTGTGTTCCATGGAACGGGTAATGGTGCAGGTCTGTCTCTTTCATTTCATTTGAATAGTAATACTGGCAGGAAGTGGGGGAGACCGGGGCTAGCAGTCAAACCTTTTACCCTGAATATTTCTTTTTTTAGAATATTATACAATTTGTGTATGGTAAATAAATAAGTATTATTTCCTATTACCCCTCCTCAAGAAGATACCCCATCTGTAATTTATTTCAGCAAAATTTAAACAATTATGAAAGATATAAGAATAAATATTGATTTAAGCCCTAAGTTAGGCAGATGTAGCCCCAGTCTCCCCTAAACAGTAATCATCACACTTCTTCTCAAGACCTTTCTAATACAGGTTTTGTAGCCCAATCAAAAAACAGGAAACTTCTAAAAATAAATAAATAAAAATAATAAAACAAATAGACAATTTTTTTTTTTTTTTTCTTATTTAGATTTAGATTAACTAGAATGCACAATGAAAAAAAACATGATTTTTAAAAATTGAAAAGAGTTATCTGTTTTTGCAAATGGGCTCTTCATATACAATTATGACAAAGCACAAAACAATTAAATAAACATTTGCACCGCTATTATATATATATATATATATATATATATATATAAACGTTCTTATGGACATTTGTAAAAGAATAGGTCTAAAATCAATAAATGCTCCTCATAAATATCCAAAATAGACTTTTCAGTACATTCTAATGAAAGCAATCAATTCTCTTAAACATAATGCCGTTATGATGATGCAGTGATAGTAATTAAGCTGAGCGGATATATTGAATTGTGGCCACACAGGTACCATTTATATCCCCATGTAATAATTAGGCTTAATGATAAAGCCAAATGGCTCATTAGAATGCTCATCCACGTTCGTCTGAGACAAGTACAAGGGTAGGCATATGGTGTGGGATCTGCGCTCTGAACAGATGATATTTGCCTACCTTGTCTTCATCCAGAATGCCCTCACACACACACACAACATTGCCCTCGTCTGCTTGTTATTTTGTAAGGCGTGGGAACAGACTTCATTCTGTCTAACAAGTGAGAGTTCATCAGCGCACTTTGCCATCAACACAGCCACGATTTCTAACTCTATAGGTGGTTTCTTTGAAGGACTAATAACAGAAAGAAGTGAATCTCTTCAACTTTGTCGTCCCACCACATGGTGGCACTGGGGCTCTATCCCGTTTGCGTCACCAGGTGGAAACTCTCCATTCCCTTTACTTTGATAAAGTGTTGAAGCAGCCACAACACGTCGTAGGTACATATGCATTGCTGTGATACAATTAGAATAAATTCATTAATTTCCTTATGCTGGTATCAGCACTCTGTTGAAGTGGAAATAATCTTTTGCCTCTAATAAGTTGATTGATTGCATAATGTTTCTGCAGCTGACAAACATTTGTCTTTCGTTTATGGCTTTTTAGATGCCGTAAGCTCTTAAGCTTGGCATTATGAATATCCATGTCCCAAATAAGACAAACAATGTTTAATTGGAGTAGGAAGAGTGTGTATGTGCGTGGGGTAGGGGGTGCAAAAAAAGGCTGCTCTTTGTAAATATTCATGCAGATCATTTTGTGTAAGTAGAACAATTCCCTCTGCTGCAGCCAGACAAGCAAAACAGAGAGGGAGCATCAGGGGACTGTGTGCAGTCATTTTGTTAAAGAATTTTAACTCTATCTAAATGCTCCATTCATTTGCTCTGGATTTATGTGACACTTAAAATAAATCAGCTGAAGAATAAACCCAACAAGCTGATTAGTACTAGTCTACTGCTGCTGCCGTAACAGTGAGCACCCACATAGAAGAGCCCCGTGAGAAATTGCTACGCTGGCTGAGTGCTGTTCCTGCATTTTAGACGTTTTATACAGCGTAAGCCTAGAGCAAAATAAACGCTTTGTATCTGTAATGTGGTTTGATGTGCATATGGCCTGTTGTCAAAAATGGTGCATATGCAAATATTATTGTCTTTGACAAACCATGTATTTTGGTTCATGTTGATGTTCCTTTTTGAAATATAATATTATGCATCACTTGCGATAGTGTATCGCCTATGAAAAGAGCTCTAGACGAAGCCACAGAAAAATCAATCACTGTGCCTTCTTCAAGCAGTGTCATATAGAGAGGTTTTGCGTAGCCTTTATATGAGTGAATCAGTTGAGTGAATGATTCATTGAGTCACTTATAAAGTGGCTGCATCTGAAATTGATCAAATCATTTGAGTAAATGATTTAATTTGATTTCAACTCATAAAGGCAGCCATTTTATTTTAGTTCCTACGAAGGACATTAGAATGAATTAATTAATGAGTCATTCATAAAGAATCACTTTTATAATTACTTAGAGAATCAGTTTTTTACGGTGGCCGAAGGAGCTCAACGCGCTGCAAACGTAAAAAAAAACATGCAAACAGAAGAAAACACATGCAAACAAAAAAAACACATGCAAACAGAAAAAACACATGCAAACAGAAGAAAACACATGCAAACCGAAAAAAAAACATGCAAACAGAAGAAAACACATGCAAACCGAAAAAACACATGCAAACAGAAAAATACACATGCAAACAGAAGAAAACACATGCAAACAGAAAAAACACATGCAAACAGAAGAAAACACATGCAAACAGAAAAAAACACATGCAAACAGAAGAAAACACATGCAAACAAAAAAAACACATGCAAACCGAAAAAACACATGCAAACAGAAGAAAACACATGCAAACAGAAAAAAAAACATGCAAACAGAAGAAAACACATGCAAACCGAAAAAACACATGCAAACAGAAAAATACACATGCAAACAGAAGAAAACACATGCAAACAGAAAAAACACATGCAAACAGAAAAAAACACATGCAAACAGAAAAAAACACATGCAAACAGAAGAAAACAAATGCAAACAGAAGAAAACACATGCAAACCGCAAATTCTCACAACGCCACCACAATGGAAATGTTTCAGGGGGACCTCAAAAAGTGGCGAACCTATCTGGGACTTGATTATTTGTTCCGTGGCTTTTGGTGAGGGCAGAGATGTTGTGTTTATTTTAACAACCTGATCATACGGTCTTTTGGATATTATTAGACTAATCTGACGAATTAAACACTTAAAGGTGCTCTATGCAATCTTGCAAACACTATGGGCACAGAATGTGCACCAAAGCAAAAACAAACTTCGGGCAACCAATCGGCAAAAAGAGGTGGGGTTTAACGTGCATTAAACACCACCTCTTTTTGCCGATTGGTTGGCCCAAGTTTGTTTTGGTTGTGGTGCCCATAGTGTTTCTTTTGGTATTGCAGCTTCTGTGTTGTCTTTCGAGACCAGGTTTTCTCCCAGTGCATTCAGAGGGCAGACAGCAAGAGAATTGTAACGATCAGCTGGATGTGCCAGCCCAGCTCAGGGGATGGCACTCCAGCACCCAGCGAACTCTCTATGTTTTGTGTTTGTGTTCATGGACTCATTCCCACGGACTCATGTCTCCGCCCCGCATGTCAGTTATCATGGTGTTTCATTGTTGACTCCGCCCATTGACCTAGTTCTATGTGTATAAATCCCAGAATGTGTTTGTGTGGCTTCACGGTCCATTGTACTGTCGTCTTGTCATTTGTTTATCCGTGTGCTTATCGCTGTTGTTTGGATCTACTGTTGCCAACCTCGCCTGTTTGACCACCGTCTCTGTTTTGCCCGTGGATTGTATTTACTGTTTACCGACCCACGCCTGGACTCTGACCACTCTCTTGCTCTGCCTCCTCCATCCTTGTCTGCCGGTAACGACCCTGTCAGCCTGTATGTTTCTGCTCTGTGTCTTTTAAAAAACAGCCAGCAAATGAACCCGAAAACATCTCCTCGCATCCTGCTCGTGACAACGATCAAGCGGTGATGCATACGATTTGAGATAAATATGTGTTTGCATGTGTTTTCTGAAGTTTGCAGCGCGTTGAGCTCTCTCGGCCACCATAGTATTTACTTAAATCACTGTTGATTAAATTATGGACTTCCTCAGTCATTATTTTGGTACTGATTGAGTTAGTGATTTCTATCAAATAGGTTTAAGAAATGATTCAGGGACTCATTGTTAAAGAATAGTTATGTTTAAATCCCTGATTGAATTACAATTTCCTTCTCATAAAGGCAGGATTTTTGTTACAGAATGAATGCTTCTGAACAAATTGCTTGAATGAATGATTCAATGATTCACATATCATTTGTTTCAGCTCCATCATGTCATGTCATGTTTCGAAAGATTCCATTGAGTGAATCATATAAAGGACTTACTTCTAAACACAGGCAACTGCTGACACATACTGTACTGTTGTACTGTGACGTTGCCAGCAGAAAATGGTACCAAAACATTTATTTTATGAAAGAAAATTTCTTACAGTGTGATCTAAACGATGATATATCACATAATACACAATATTGCTGTTTCACACCGAACTTAGTTATTTGAATGCTTCATAACAGAATATGAATAAATGGCCTGTTCTCTCTCCGTAAAGCATAATTTGAGCTCGGCCGTCCCTGCAGGGTGTTGGGTGACAGAGTTACTGCAGCTGCTCTCAGCTGGAGCCTGGCTGCACAGCCAAAGAGACCAACTGCTGAGCATGGGGACCAGCTGAGACTGACCTTTCCGAATTGTTCCACCCGAGCTGGGGGACATTGCGCTTGATAAGTAGTGCCAAGCGAGAAGGGGGGTCGTCAGGGCCCGAGACTGTACCGCAGCGCGCCAGCGCCTCGCTCAGACCAAGTAGATCCCAGCGATAAGACCTTTATTGTCTCACTCCTGTTATAATTTGTCAGTTAAAGTTTAAAGAGGATGGAAACAAGCGCAGTGAATGACCTTTTCTGCCTGTTGCAGCTTCTGCGTTGCAACTTTAGAATCAGGGCTTTCTATCAAAGGCTTCAGACATTATTAATCTTTAAAAGATTCATATAAGTAGATGAGAGCATTATACTCAAGTGCCCTGGTTTATGACTATCTCAATCCTTTTTATCTGAAAAAATGGAGCGAGTACCACTTCTTATCTGACGCAACGTTGTCATGTGTAAGCAGTCCACAGTAAGAAAGAAACATTATTAAGCGCAAAATGTTGTCTCTCAGGAAATAAGTGATGTAAAATTGGCTAAAGTGTAATTAGATTTATCTTCAAAAACAACAACCTTGTAGACTAAATCCACCCTTTAAAGGAGAATTTTCATTGGAATTTATAGCCAAGGGCTAAGCATTTGCATTCAAGAAAGCAAGGTATAAGTCCTGCAACTCTACCTCATAATGATGCAATGGAAAAGTGCAAAAATAAACAAAATAATAACAATGATCTCATGAGAGCATGAATATAGACGAACGCTGTGCACCAAAGGAACGGTATTTGTCTGGTAATGAGCTCTAGCGGCCAGAGCTTTACCATTATCAGCAGTGCTACAGAAAGAGGCCTGCTGAATATCTGCGAGTCACGGTGTTCTGTTCTTTATGACACACTTTTGCTTATTTTCTGTCTTAGCTTCACTCCATTTGTTATGCAGTGCCTACATCTTATTTCAAAGAGAATCAATCATTTTAAAAAGTGATTTATGCCATGTGGACGGTGTCCAGAGCAGTAGATTAGCTCTTTAAAGCAGTCTCCAAGGGATTCAGCCCAGTAAACACTTGCTGTTTTTGGGACCCCGAGGTCAGCCATTTTCTTTTTTCAGGGTCACACGGTCTTTGAATAAATGACTCATTGTGATTGTAGCGTAAGGGCTGCAGTAGCTTCAAATAAAATGATTTGTGGCCGAGGCACTTACCCAACCTCTCTGACTCTGTATGGCTCAGAATTTGCTGTGATTTTTTAGAACAACCAATTAAAGGAATAAGGAATATTTCAGCAAATATGAAAATTGTGCAATTTTTTATACTCGCTTCTGAATTGGTTTTCTTTCTTCTGCAGAACACACCTTTTAGCTGTTTTTGTCCAACTTTGATGGTTTAAAGGGGTCATCCGGTGCCACATGCACTTTTTCAAGCTGTTTGGACTGAAATGTGTGTTAGGAGTGTGTGTACACAACCACCCTACAATGATAAAGATCCACCAGTAGTTTTCTTTTGATTAAATAAAAATAAGTTGCCCCTGTGTCACACAGAAAGAGGTCACTCCCACATTAGTTGATTGACAGCAGCGTGTCACACAGACTGAACTGGGGTCTAACCTCAGACCTGCCCTGAGTGAGCCGTCATCAGACCGAGACACAAGCAAGACTCCTAAGAGGCTGAAGTTTTTTGTTGTTGAATGTAATAATGAACATAGCAGTAGTGGTTTACTCCCGACATCTGAGTGACTGAAGACGCGGAAGATTAATGTTACGTTTAGTTCTGAAGGGAAACGCGCCCTTGATCAACTGAAATGCGTTTATGTTCGCGTGAATCATTCATGATCCAGCCTCACCTACAGAAGCAGTGAGTATAATGTATTTTAATGAATCTTTGCAAATCGCATTTCCTAATAATGTGCTAATTAACAGTTTCACTATGAATACGGCTAAAAAAAGATCCTCAGAGAGCGCCTCGGAAAAGAGGGGCGGGGTCAGCGGAGCTCGTGAAGATTTAAAGGGGAAGTACACAGAACAGAGTGATTTTTAAAGAGCTGTTTTTGACAGGGTAAACTAACACTATCTTTGAGAAATTTTAAAACAAACTATATTACAAACTTTCCATTAAGACCCTAAAGAATCATATTAGCTTGTGGAAAATTGGCTTTGTATGACTCCTTTAATCAAAGTCTTCTGCAGTCTCATTGGTGATGTCCTCATGACACTGACACAAAAGAACCAACACAGTGCAAGTGGTTTCCGCAAAGGAAAACCCCATTCATTTTCTCCTTAGGGAAAATGATTTTTAACACTAACTTATAAACATTTGAAGACAGAGATACTGTGAGCAACAAGGTTGTTAATTAGGAGTATGTACTTTTGTTAAAGTCACCAGCTTGCATTATTTCAACTTATTTTTAAATAACATGTAGAAGTCTACCCATTATTCTGAAAGAAATCTCCGGCTATGAATAGAAAAAGAAAATCAGACAAAAAAAGCGTTGTTGAAAAAGTGGACCGTTAAGGCCAATTCACACCAAGCACAATAAAGATAAGGTTCTAAATCTCTTTCAATATTAATGAATGATCACAAAGATAAAGATAAAGACACAGAGAAATGATATCGTTGGATTCATCTTCAGAAAAAAAACATTTTCAAGCCGATGAACGATAAAAGCATTGACATCCAATCAGAATCCATTCTGCTATCAGGGGCTTGTGATAAACATGCAATCATTCACTGGTGTGGACAATTATCATTATCTTTATGTTCTGGGTGCAAACGGGGCTTTAAACTATATGAGGTTTGCTGGTATTGACATAAATATTTTGTTTATCAAATCACTTTAGAAGGCTTGGATTAAACCACTGTGGATTAGCCTACTTTATGATATAGTCCCATTTGGATCTTGGAACTGTTGGACAACATTTACTTTCATTTTATCTTCTTCAGATGTTCTTAAGTGTTGGAAAACAAAATGAGCGTTGGCAAATAACAACATAACTTTAATTCTTGGGGTGAACTATCACTTTGAATACTGACCATACACTAATGAAACCTATCCAAAACATCTTCAGAATGTGCCTGTTTGAAATTTCTCGGTGTGAAGAAATGGAAGACAAAACCCTGAGCACTAATGTCCCACTCTCTGTGACATGCTTTCTCCCTCATTATGCTGTCCATCAAACCAGGGTGCATCGGAGTCAGAGTGGCCCGAAATACGTCCTTCTGCCAAGGCCTCAGATTTTGTGGTCACTGGCACTTTATCCAGGCATAGGTCCATTTCTGTGATGAGAAGAGAGGAGCATCAGTGATGAAGGTAAGAGCACTCACCGGAGAAAAGCTGCAATAAAAAGATGCGTGGAGAGAAGGAGAGGAGAGTCGTGTCTGGCTTCTCTGGATAAAGGAGAGTCTGTCGGTTAATGTCTGCATCTGCTGCAGAACCCCCTGCTATGAGAGAAAGAGAGAGGGGAAGAGCTCTCTCATACTCTATAGGCTGTCTGCTGCACCAGACAGACAGGGATCAAGGACATTCTTGTTATTTGTGATTATTCCTCCTGCTATCTCCTCTCCTGCTTTCTGTAGAGGATTGGAGTGATAAAAAAAGGCAGGCGACTCAAAGGAGATTTTAAGAGGAGCTTTCTGTGGGGCAGGATATGACTGAAGACATCAGCACAAGTAGGACAGCTCATTTCTCTTCAATGCCGCTGGGTCAGGTGTGGAGGAAACTGGGGATTTGGTGGGATTAGGACCACCCCGTTGGCTCTCAGTCCATACAGCTGACCACTGAGTTTAACGTATTGGAGGTAAAGCTTGGCCTTTGGTGGGAATCAGGCTGTTTTCCGTAAGTCAGGACCGAGCTTGAAGGTTGTTTCTTAGATTGTCATCTGGGATGTGATATAAAGGCTCTGATTTACTTGACTTTCTGATTTACTGTGTTGAGCACATAAATGCCATAATGAAGGTGTTTTCAGTTTTTTTTTTAGGCCAAGGAGACCTTGGTTGTGAGCTGGTGTCACACAAGATCCTATTCTCCCCACAACTTTTTAAGGGCACCTCATTGGATGTCTGAGAATTGCTTGATCTTAACATGAAAATACACACTGCACTCTCAAAAAATAAAGGTACAAAACCTGTAACTGGGGCAGTACCTTTTCAAAAGGTACACTTTTGTACCTTTAAGGTTCAAATATGTACACTTTAAGTACTAATATGTACCTTTAAGATACCAAAATGGACATGTACCTTTTCAAAAAGGTACCGTTCCAGTGACAGCTTTTCTACCTTTATTTCTGAGAGTGAACTGTTCAAAAGATTTTCTTTTATTCAGCAAGGACATATCAAATTGATCAGATTTTGTAGGAGCCCTATAATGTTTAAAGATTGTTATTTCAAATAAATGGTGTTCTTTTGAACTTGCTATTTATCAAGAAATATATAGTGGTTTCCACAAGTATGTTTTCATCAAGAAATGTTTCTAAAGCAGCAGATCAACAATGATTTCTGAAGGATCAAGACTTGAGTTATGACTACTGAAAAATCTGCTTCGCATCAGAGAAATAAGTCACATTTAAAAATATATTCAAATAGAAAAGAGCAATTTTTTAATTGTAATAATATTTGACAATATTCCTGTATATTAGATAGGGTTGGGTCGCTAGACGATGCTCGCGATGCTCCGCCCAGCCGCAGCAGCAGCAACCAGCTTGCAAAAAACACACTTAATCTATGGCGGCAAATCTATGCCGTTAATAGGCGAGCGCGCCACTTATGCTGGCGAGCGGTAAATGATTTCCGCGAGCTCGCGCTTGATGTGTCATCCACGCACAAGTCAAGCACTCGTGCACGATCACTCCTGCGCTCAATCCTCTCTCACCTGCTCGCGCAAACACTGTAGCAAACACTTAGTCTGGCCAAGCTGCCTTACTGCCCTCCTTCTGAGAGGCGGGCTTAACCTGCGGCCATCAGATGCCTCTGTGTGGACAAATCTACAGTACAACCAATCAGACCACTCATTCTGATGACGTATGAGTAGCGATGGAACCTGAAGCTCGTTTCTCATTGGTTCCCATTTTTTTGGGAACAGAAATCCTCTAAAACGGCAGCTTAGCCAGACTGACTTTGCTCGCGAAATAGAATGTTGCGTCACAGGAAGTATGGGCGGGCCCAGGCTAATATACACCTAGGATGGCTTGGGGTGAGTAAAAAATGCAATTTTTATTTTTGAGTTAACTTTCCTTTAAGTAAGAATAATAGATGCTGTTGAAGTATTGTACATTAATCATGTTAACTTGATGATGCTTGCATTGCAGATTAACATAATCATTATTTACTGTACTGGAGGTATACTTGTACGATATATTGAATGAACGGAATAAAAACATTTAGTCGCAATTAAGCTTTTTATTGTTGGTTGAAGTGAGCTTTATATGGTTTTTCATTTTCTTTGGTTTGGAGGATCTCGAAGAGTGTTTAGGTGAGGATAGCGATTCCTCATTTCCTCACATCTGCGTCCACTATTTTAAGGAAAAGCTCAGTTTCCATTCAGAACTGCACCATTGCGCCGAGGGACTGCTCAACGCTTGATTTTTTTCCTCCCTGAAAAGCATTTCATTTCTTGAAATAATGGAGTCAATGCAGTGTGGAGGTATTTGGATCTGTGGAGTCTCACACATATGAAGGGGAATTGACTATTATTCAGTGTTTACCTGCATGGTTCCTGCCAAGGGAGAGATGGCAGCTGTTTGTTTTTTCTTCACCTCAGCACACCATGATGAACTGTGACAGCTGACATCTGAGCAGCCAGTCAAAGAAAGTGCCTGTAATGAGCAGCCTGCTTGCTTGAGAGACACATGCCATCATATCTCAAATAAAGTTATTCTCCTCCTGTCTCTTTCTCTCTCTCTTTAGCTCATTCACTCCTTCACTCACTCACACGCTGCATCTTCTCATCAGATGCCAGAGGCTAACGCTAGGGATGCTTATCTAAGGCTGGTTTATTTGTTTGTTTGTAAACAGGTGTGTTTGCGTTGTACCTAGATTAAAATGCACGCCCGGTTTGAGTATGGAAGTCAGTCAGCATGTTTGACACCAGATGCCAACCGAACCCTCGAAGGAGGCAGGCGTGACACCGGATGCTTGTAGATGCAGGTGCACAGTGCACGGCCATATGTGCGGACACGCAAAACATCTGTGGAATAAACATGAACTCAGAAAGCACAGTGGATACGTTTACATGGGCTCTTATAATGCGATTAAGGAAGTATATGATTAAGTCGAAGGTTGTGTAAGCAGAATACAGTAATTATGTTGATGTGATTACGCTCATAATTAGAGTAGATATAATTGTAAAAAAAAATAGGTACTGCATTTTAACCATAATTGGGGTTACACTGCTGTTTAGGGTTGGCAGGATTTTTTTAACATTCGTTTTGTGAAATATTATTGCAATGTAAAATAACTGTATCGATTTTAATATATTTAAAAATATCACTAATTTGAATGTGAATGTTCTGCAGCCATTACTCCATTCATGATCACATGATCCTTCAGAAATTATTTGATGATTCTGGAAAAAAAAGGTAGAGAGCTCAGAAAATAATAAGAATAGTTCACCCAAAAATGAAAATTCAGTCATTAACTACTCACTCTCTTGACATTTCAAACCTCTAAGACCTTTGTTTATCTTCTGAATACTTTTGACCCTCCATTGACAGCAACGCAACTGAAACCGTTGTAAACGCACATTTGCTGACATGGAAGTGAAGAACTTGTTGAATAAATTGTTATTACATATTCTAATAGCTTCATAATGTCATAGCTTCACTGATGTCACATGGACTATTTTAGATTTCTGGGCCTTGAACATGTTAGTTGCATTGCTGTCTGTGGAAGGTCAGAAAGGGATGCTTGGATTTCATAAAAAATATATTAAGGTGTGTTCCAAAGATGACTGAAGGTCTTACGGGTTTGGAATAACATGAAAGGAACTATCCCTTTTAAGCATTAAAATGATTCAGCTTTGTGTCCTGCCTTGGTATTTGCAGTCCTATTAAAAAGATGTCAAAAATAAAAAAGAAAAAAATGCTGATGCGGAGGTTATCATCATATTTTGTTGACTTCAGAAGTTTAACAAAAAAACAAAAGAATTTACCAGACTGATGATACAAGCTTTACAGAATAGATTTGCTACAGTGAATACATTCACTAAGAGAAAAAAAAAGGCCCCTGTTAAAAGTTAAAGTACAGTCAATAGTTCCTTCGCACATAAGTGTTCAAAAATTACTCATGTAGAACCTTGTAACAGACTTTCAACTCCACCAAGCATAAACGCCTGGAGAGGTCTCTTCAGAAACAAGTTTGTAGTGACATGGAAAATTAATAAAGGAAATTGAGATTCATTTATACCTGCCAGCGCTAGCTTACACATCAGCAAAACTGCCAAACAGAGGTCAAAGAAAGGGAAAGCCGATGTTCGGGCGGCCAGAGCGTAATTCAGAACTGCTTATTTTTGTTCTTCACCTGGATGCATCATTCCCAGTGCGGCCGGTGTAATGTGAATTTCCCCCCTATTTGCACAAGCCATAAATCAGCCGCTTGAGAAGAAGCTGTCAAATCGGCAGCACGCGGAGTCTGTAACAAAGTCAATATATTACGTTTCCCTTTCAAACATGGAGAAACATGACTGTGATAACTGAGCAAAGAGCAAATCGATTGAGCTACTGTGCTCTATTTGCTTTTGAAAAATGCATGACAGGTATTTAGCAGAGATCCACCCTGTTTGGAAGTCACCCGCTTTATAGGTCCTCAGTTTTATTGTTTCGCAACGTGGGGTGAAGGGCTCGGTGCTGGATGGCGGTGTTTTGCACTGGGCTTTTCTCTAATTTACTTGTTTCAAATGGCTGGCATAATTCTCAGTTTTAAAATGCCAATACGCAGCACAAGCCGCCGCGAGGCACAATCTCACTAAAATGCTAAAGTCTCTAAATCTCTCTCGCCCTTTCTTCTCTTTACCCTCATTTCTTCTTTGCCAATTTAATTAGCTTGAATTTTCCATTACACACAGGTTCAATCACATCAGTGAACCTGGTAGGCAACTAATTGATTTCGAGAGTGCAGCTAGCTCACTGCTGATTCTCCAGAAGATCCCCAAGATTGTCTGGAGACTAAGGACAGAGTAATTTGGTCAAAAAGCTGTTTTTGTATTAGATTAGGCCAATGAATCTCATTTAGAACAAGAGGAGTTTGCGGCATGAACCTCCCCAGGGTCCCATATGTGCTGGCGTTGACACATAAACCTGACAGACAGGCGATATTGCGGCAATATGGCCGCTTCATCAGCATTACATCTCGCCCTGCTGCTAACGGAAAATAAATGTCAATTAGCACAGATGGATCTGTGAAGTGTTCTATCCCGAATGCGTCTTCAGGCCACACACTTCGGAGCGTCGCTCTAATTTCAGCCAATTTTTGTCATCTGCTTGAAGTACAACCTAGAGAGACAAAAGTCAACTGATTTTCTTTCAGAGTCCGCCCATGTTTGCCTCGTTTGATGCTTGATAATTCATATTCATATTACGCTGAGTGTTGTAATAGGCTTACTTCCATGCGCACGAAGGTGACTTCATTTTATTAAGCTATTTATAAGCATTTACTATAGATGAATAAATATTCACGAAGTAAATATAAACAAACAAACAAGTAAATATTCATTATTGTCATTTGTTGCAGATGCTAACCTTTTAAGGTTGTGCCTGTGTGATGAAAAAATGTGATACATTGTGTAACGAAGGAGCCGGAGGCGTGCGGATCCATTTGCAGCATTTATTTAACACTCGTGGTCAGGCAGACAGTGGTCGTATACGGAATATAGAAGGCAAAACAGTGACGTGAACAAAAGTGGTGGCAGGCAGCTAACAATCAGAGTCCAGGGTCATTCACAGAGAACACAATGAAAACAGGGGAAACGCTAGGAATTGTTAGCCTTGGCAAAAAAAACTAAAAATAAGACTTTGCCCTGAATGCAGGTCTGAGAGCTGTTTTTAAAGGGGAATACTGATGGGAAACACCTGTGCAGGTAATCAGTTCCAGGTATGGGGTGTTATGAGAAGTGGAGTCTGTAAGTGTGGTCCTGTTTTGGCTAGAGTGCCCTCTGGCAGAGCTTGACAGAACTCAGCTGGATATCGTGACACATTGGTTTCAAATAAGATAAATTAATACGCTTGAAATAATAAATAAATGAGTAAATTAATTTCATTTTTGAAATATTGGAAACAAGTTCTAAGTAGCCTAAATCAAATAAAAAGTGAATAAAAAATCTTACTGGATAAACGTAATTTCTGTAAAACAACTTATATTTGACTTTATTTTTGCAGTAAGATCTTATTTTATATTTTTATATATTGATTTTAGAATTCTGACTGAATCCAAATTATGGGACCAGTATCCATTACAATTGTTTAATTTTTTAAGTTTACCATCTGTAACTGACAGACACAGGTGATATCATGTTTTGTGAGGCAACTGAGAAAAATAACTTCTCTTCCTCTTCATCAGTGATGAAGACAAGCCGATTGACTGACTGCCATCTTTGCTGATGATTTCATTCTCTGCACTCTTGGACAGTGTCTTAATATATTCTGCTGTAGGGACCTATCCAGGAAGCTTGTCAGTCACTCTGAATTCTGCATTCAGACATGTGTGGAACATCACAATCAGGGCAATGCAGCAGCAGTCAATCACACCTGGAATCTTCCTGAATTAAGCCGCTCTCAAAACAAGTGGGGTATTTGGGAACCCATGAGAGAGAAACATACTTTTATTTTGTAGTAGTGAACAAATTAAGGGAATAGTTCATTGCAAAAAATAAAATTATTTTCACCCTTAGGTTATCCAAGATTTAGATAACTTTGTTCCTTTAGTGGAAAATATTTGAAAAAAATCTAGCATTCCATCACTTGCACAGCAATAGATCCTCTGAGGTGAATGGGTACCGTCAAAATGAGAGTACAGATATCTGATAAAAACATCACAATAGGTCACAAAAGTATTGTTTGTGTGTAATAAACAAATAAACAGATCCATCATTAAGATATTTTAAATAAAATATGATTCCTCTATCAATAATATTGCTTTCTTCAGTGAGAAAGTCATATTGTCTGAATCAGGAGAGAAATATGCAGAGCACTGATTACAATCAAAAACAGTCCAAAACATTTCTAAATGAATGCATGCGGTAGCTAGGATTTTATGTAAAACATTATTTATATGTATTCATATGTATAATCATTATTATGGACTGGTATTTTGACCATACTCCTCCTGGGATCGCCACCTTACCGTGGTGGAGGGGTTTGAGTGCTTGAATGATCCTAGAAGCTATTTTGTCAGGGGCTAGATGTCCCTGGTAGGGTCTCCCATGGCAAAAAGGTCCTAGGTGACAGGCCAGACAAAGAGCGGTCCAAAAAAACCCTTATGGAAGGAATCACAATTAAATCTGTGACGTCGCCCGGTATGGCGCAGCCGGGGCCCCACCCTGGAGCCAGGCCTGGGGTTGGGGCTCGTATGCGAGCGCCTGGTGGCCGGGTTTTACCCTACGGGCCCGGTCGGGCTCAGCCCGAAGGAGCGACGTGGGGCCATCTTCCTGTGGGCTCACCACCTGCAGGAGGGACTGTAAGGGTTCGGTGCATTGTGGGTTGGGCGGCGGTCGAAGGCGGGGACCCCAACGACCCATTCCTCGGACACAGAATCTGGCTCTTGGAACATGGAATGTCACCTCACTGGGGGGGGAAGGTGCCTGAGTTAGTGCGGGAGGTTGAGAGGTACCATCTAGATATAGTCGGTCTCTCCTCCACGCACAGCCTGGGCTCTGGAACCCAACTCCTCGATAGGGAATGAACTCTCCACTACTCTGGGGTCGCCCGTGGTGTGAGGCGGCGGGCTGGTGTGGGCTTGCTCATAGCCCCCCAGCTTTGCCGTCATGTGTTGGAGTTTACCCCGGTTGACCCGACGCCTTCGGGTCGGGGATAGGTCTCTCACTGTTGTTTGTGCCTACGGGCCAAATGACAGTGCAGAGTACCCGGCCTTCTTGGGGTCTCTGGAAGGGGTGCTGGAGAGTGCTCCAACTGGGGACTCCGTCGTTGCCACTCTCGGTGGCAAGGCACTGGGAGTGGGTGAGATCCGCCCTGAGTACCTTAAGTCTCTGGATACCGTGGGGCTGTCTTGGTTGACACGCCTCTACGACCCTGGGAAAGTCTATGCCAGGGTACTGGAGAGGAGAATTCGACCGATAGTCGAACCTCGGATTCAGGAGGAACAATGCGG
>JAUMHQ010000083.1:10111418-10124699 GCA_032361165.1 Enteromius paludinosus
TGTTTTAACGGTCGGGTAGTACGTTCGGTTTTAAATGTAGTACCTACTTAAGCAGTATGCGATTTCGGACGCAGCGCAGCTAATGCGCTACATCTGTAGCGGAACTAAATCGAGGTGCGTGGATAATTAGAGTCCTGGTGCAACGATCAGTACTCTGGTGAAGGTTCCCGCTAGTGATGGTCGCTGAGAGCCACAGAGGTGCGGCTCGTGACGCCATTAAAGGACATGATGTAGGAAAAAAAGTATTTTTTAAATCTTTTGCCTTCTCTCGCAAAACCTTTGTGTTACTCTGAGAAACGTTGCATTCTCTCGCAAAGATATTTGCTTTATCTTTCAAGACTTTGTGTTCTCTAGCAAAGAGATACGAAATTCGTATTAGGTGCAAGTTCATGCTAATTTATAGCACCTCACTCGTACGATTTGTCTAAACCCCAGTGACGGATAGGTTTAGGGGTGGGGTTAGGTGTTGGTAATTTATACAAATTCATACGAATTGGCAACATGTAGAATATGTACAATTTTGCAAAAATCATATGCATTTGTATGATTGAGGTCATACGAATGTGTATGAATTAGCCACCTCGTTAAATATGCACGAATTGCTGTGAGACTGGGCTGCCTCAACTGGTCATGCCAGAGATAGCAAATGTTTTACGAGGAAACACAAAAAACTTTGTGAGAAAACTCCCAATTTTTTTTTAATAATAAAAAAAAAAGATTAAAAATATACATTTACCCAGAATTTTCCCACCACCATGTCACTTAAGGGGCTACATATTACTGTGTATGTTTAATATGTATATGTAAATATAAAAACACACAGTATATATGTTGCAAATATTTACATATTTATTTATATTTGTACATTTTTGTATGATATATATATATATATATATATATACACACACACACAAAACTAAAAGCTTTAATTTTGATCTAACTTTTTATTTTTAATCTGATTAAGCACACTAATATTTAAACATATATTTATATTCTCAATCAAATGTTACACAGTTTTTTTATTAGTACAAAAACAAGTACAATTGCTCACCAAGGCTAAATTTATTTAATACCATTTTTTTGTACGTTTGCATACATATTATTATTTTACATATTACATATTAATTCATTCCTGTGATGCAAAGTAGAGTTTTCTGTAGCCATGAGTCCAGTCTTAAGTGTCACATGACAATGACCTGCATTTTTAAAAAATAGAAAACTTTTGCAACTTTATAAATGCCTTCATTTTCATCTTTGCGGGGAAAAAAGCCCTACGACTATAAATCTGAAATATTTTATAAAATACTTGTCGCTGCATTTCTTGTATACACATAACAAACTAAAAGCTATTTAATCTACAATTACAATTTAGCTTTCATGGTAACGTTCAAACAGATAAACAGCATAGCAAAACATAAACTGTTTGTTTTTGGTATAATTTCCTGTTTTCACTTGTGTATCTTCTAACCAAACTATTCCCTGAGGTCTTTATGTTTCTCAAAGCCAGGGAAAGTAGACTCCCTCCCTGGCATCATTTGCACAGAGGAAGCTGATTAAAAGTATGTGCATCGAAGTCCTCCATTACACAAGAGTCGAAAATAGACACCTCCACTTTCCACACACTTCAGTGATGAAGAGAGAGCTGTTAAAACCAATCAAGACCAAGATTACGCTTTCTCGCTTCCACCCGTTCCGCAAGCATCTTCGTTAGTGAAACTATCCGAATTCAAACACTTACAAAACATGAACAAGTGCAGCTGTGGCTTTAAAGATAGCAACAAACATCTTCTCCTTTTTCCGCTTTGCAGAGCCTTATTCAGAGTAATTATGTAGTGTTTTGACAGAGCAGGAAGACAGCAAAGTGTCTTATTTTCCTGAAATGAAAGTACACAAGCAGGGAGAATGTTTCTGTTAGCGAGAGCAGATGTTGTGTCTTTGAATAGCGGCCGACTGGTGGGAGACATAGTGAGCTCGGGTGCGCTTCCTCCATCTTGCTGAGATGAATTCCTCGTAATTGAGGATGGGACGACAGCCCCTCTCAGCTCAGTCCCCGTCTAACTCTGAACCAAGCCTATTCAGACCAGCAATATTATTTAATCCTGCAAAGCTAAGAGAGTCTCTGTTTACAGGCCAGATAGATTGTTGGAGTTGTACGATTTTTAATGTTGAAAATAGGCTTATGTTCACAAGAGCCGCATTTTTGTTTTTATATTACAAAATATTATTTTCTGTTTTAATACATGTTAAAATGTAATTTATTTCAGTGATGCAAAGCTGAGTGGTCCAGCATATTTTTTTTCCAGGCTTCTGTGTCGCATGATCCTTCAGAAATCATTCTAATATGCTGATATCTTACTTGTGATTTTATATTTATATTTTATTAATTATTATCAACACTGAAAAATGCATTAATTTCTTTTAAAAACAAAGAACAAAATACATTTTTTATATCATCCTGCAAAGAGATATGGTAAAGTTAACTTTAGTTATGTACAAATAAATAATTAAATAAATAAACTAAATCAGATTCCTATGTATTTATCATCTAGTTTTTCATTTGAAACAATACATGCAATGTTTGTAGTATTTTTTATTTTTATTTTTTGGTAGTAGTAGTAGTAGTAGTAATGTTTTTCATATAACGTTAAGCTAATTGTATTGTTTTTGTATATTGCAAATTAAAATAATAAACTATAAATAATAATAAACATAAAAAACATCATATTAAAATTATTATTATTATTATTATTATTATTATTATTATTATTGTTATTGTTATTGTTATTGTTATTATTATTACCACCACACCCATATCACCCTGCAGCCCAAGCCTGGTTGCCCACTGAAGCTAAGCAGGGTTGAGCCTCGTCAGTACCTGGATGGGAGACCTGGGAAAACTAGGTTGCTGTTGGTAGAGGTGTTAGAGAGGCCAGCAGGGGGTGCTCACCTTGTGGTCTGTCTGGGACCTAATTAGAGTGCGGATCGGGGTGCATTTTTCTGTCCGCGTCTGACAGAGCAGAAACCGAACCCGACCCGAGCCCGACAGGCAGGAAGATATTTATGTCCGAGCCCGATCCCAGCCCGATCTATTTTTTTTCTCATACTAATGACACATGCACTTTTTTGTGTGGAACGCCCGCTTTTATTAAGCAACTTTAGGAAGGCGTTCATGTAGCAGTGTGATCTCTGCGTTGTATGGAAAATATGGAACAAACTATGGGAACACTTGACTTCACGTCCTCATTTATTCTGGAGAACACAACTGATGGCTCGTGCGGCATATAATTCAGCGCGCGGCATCAATGCACGACGCGCTGTGACGTCTCATACAAACTGAGCGATATACTTTTACAATACCTAATTTTGAGAACATAAAGCATGTACCTGGAGAACACAAATGAACACATATGATGGCTCGTGCAGCATATAATTCAGCGCGCGGCAGCAATGCACACCGCTTGGAGAGAGAGAAAATAAAAATACTCAAGGAAACATCTGAGTGTGCGTTATAGAATGGATTTCAGTCACAATCATACAATTATTTCATTTGAATTTATCTGTTAAACTGAATACAGCCCTAACTGAGTGACTGCAAAAACTTGCATGACCTACCGCTGTGACGGCAGCAACGTGCACCAACCTCCCAAGTCAGCATAGCGGCAGGAAACCCCAAATATGGTCATGGCAAGTGGAATCCCAGAATTTGTTCTTAAATACACATCTGCTACAATCGGAAATGTCAACAGATGAGATCATCAGCGCACGCTGGGGTAAAAAGCGCCGTTATAACACAGGCGCACGTTCGCGTTGATGTGACCGAGCCCGACCCGAACCCAAGCATCCTTTCTAAATATCTGTCCGAACCCGGCCCGACCCCTCTGGTATCGTCTGGTTTCCATAATCTAGACCTAATGCCCCAGTATAGTGACAGTGACACTATACTGTAAAAACAGTACTGTCTTTCAGATGAGACGTTAAACCAAGGTCTTGACTCTCTGTGATCAGGGCGATGCTTGAGGCGGTGAGTCCAGCACTGGGTCGGGGTCCCTGCCTTTTTGGAAAGGGGAATCAACTTCCAGCGGATCTAGAATGACTCCTTTGTGGCTCTTGTTTTGGTTGCTGTGGCTGAGATGGCATAACCATTTTCTTCGGCGCCGTCCAGGGAGGCGAAGGAAGAAGAGGAGGCAGTGCGAAGGCATGCCGAGTAGGAAGCTCGCCATGACTTTGTGAGTTTGTTCTGAAGTTCAGGGAAGAACGGCGCCGATTTCTGATGAGGGGCTCAGGGGTGCCCCGGCAGGAACCATTCGTCCAGGCAGCTCCGAGGCGGCTCCTCTGGGGAGTCCAGTCCAGCCCCAGTTTGATGACCTCTCTAGAGAGGATGTGGAACAGTTCGGCATCAATCCCTTGCTTCGCAGCCGTGAGAAGAAGACAAGAGGGTTCAGGAACAGGAATTGCTCTCTGAAAAGAAAGCTATCCTAGCGCAAAGATAAGAGAGGCTGCGAGACTCGCAGTGTGAGCAATCAGTCTCAGAGAGAGCAGCTTCCATGTAGGCTTTCCCCAGACAGGATACACACTCCCTGTGGCCATCGTCCTGCAGGGGGGTCATGCAGGTGGAGCAATTCTTGCTGGGCTTTTGAAACAATGCACCAAGTAAAAGATTTGCTCTTTGAAAATTTGCTCTTTTGCTGAATGGCAGGCAGGGGAAATTATCCACCGATAGAGGCATTTCAACAGCGAGCAGGCTTCTAGTCAGGACTGGCAAAGAGTTTGTCATCGCTGAAGGAGAAGTTATCTGAATCCCTTGGTGAAGCGGCCGCTTGGTTGAGTGAAGTGTCGACAAGGAACTGAATAAAGACTTAAAAGATAAATATATGCAAAATATGTAGTCTACATTATATACTATTGGTAATTGTATTATACTACATTTTTACATTTTATTTATAGACATCTGACATTACAACTTGACCATAGTTATAATGACTCATATTTACCTTCCTCCTTTAAATATAAAAATCCATAGTAATTGTGGGAATCAATATTATTGGCAGCACCTCATGTCAAGACACACTGACTGTGCTAATTTACATATATCTTAGATGAAAATCTAAGAAGTTAACATTATTGCATGAGCATCTCTTCTCCCAAATCGCTCTTCAATGCTTCTTCCTGGTTCGGCCTGCGGTCACCTTCGTGTTTCAGGCCTGTCAGACAGAAAGTGTGGGTGATGCTGTTGAAAGTGTTGAAACTCAAGCTCTTCTACTTCTGATGGGTTAATTTACCGGAAACACGGTAGCTACAGAGGAGAGAGAGCGGTTGTGTTTCCAAATCCATTGCAATAATAGCAGCCCACCTTCCTGTGACATGAAAAACTGAAAGTAGTCCATTTAGAGAAATAGTGGGTGATATCTGTGGTTTGAACTGATAGGTAATGGGATTGTGATCTGTAAAAGGAATACTGTAGTCATTCAAAAATAACAACTTTGTCAGTTTTATACTTGCATGCTGTAATTCTTTGCAGTGGAACGCAAAAGAAGATCTGGATCCAGGCCATGGTCTCCTACACAGGCTTTGTAGAACCTGCAGTAGTGTGACATGTACACTCATGGCTCTCCTTGGATGTCCTTGTCAAACCTGAGCAGAAGTCATCATCCGTACTCTGTTTATGTGTGCGGTCCTTATCAAACGGCTGCAGGATTCATACAATTCTTGGTGGGATTTTTAATCCACTAATCTTGACTGCAAGACATGTTCACAGAAACCTCTCTTACGAGTAAGGGCATCTTTAGATAAAACACATGGAAATATTAAATATGTATGGGGAGTTATTAAAAATCTATAGCTAGATACACAAATAAATATCTTTGTGAAATAAAAAGAATAAATGGATCTTAAAAGGCATTTCCTGTATGTGTCTTTAAAACAGTTTTATTTTTAAACCTTATTTCCCTAATGTTTCTTAAAGGGATAGCTCACCCATAAATGGAAATTTGATGTTTGCCTGCTTACCCTCAGGACATCTAAGATGTATGTGACTTTGTTTCTTCGGTAGAAAACAAATGAGAAAAAAAATAAAAAGATTTTGAACCAGTCTGTCAGTCATATAATCCAAGTCAATGGCAATTGGTTCCAAAGCTCAGAGAGTCAAAAAAAAAAAAAAAAGCCATACACACATGAAACCGAATTAAACCCTACGGCTTGTGATGATACACTGAGGTGTGAAATGATATGAATACGATCAGTGGTGCAAAAGACCAATGTAACTTGTCAGGCTGGATGTGCCAGTTCAGGCCACTGGACAACACTCCAGCGCTTCATGAACATGTGTGTTTTCATGCCAGGACTCATTTCAATGAACTTATGTCTCCGCCCATCCTATCTGTTGTTATGGTTATTCATTCATGTCTCCACCCACCTTGTTCCTTGTCATGACTGCCCATTGTTGCTCCGCCCCTTTTGTCTTGTATTTAAGCACTTGTCTGTCATGTGTGAATTCGCTGGTCAATGTTGGATGTATCCTGTGTTTACTCTCTTTGTGTAGCCATTTGTGTTCCTTGTGTTTCTCCCTGTTTGGATTTATTGTTACGGACCGCGACTGCCTTAGATATTTGCTCTCGTCTCTGCCCTCTTGGATTAAGTTCGCCGATCGTCTAACCATTGCTTCGTCCATTGGATGATTTTCTTGTCTTTGCCTCTGATGTTACTGTTTGCCATCGATTGACCCCGCTTGCCTCTACCGTGAGTGTCCTAAATAAAAGCTGCACATGGATCCGCATGCCTCTTTGTGTCAATGTTATAGATTGACCAGCCAAAGAGGATCCAGTGGCTTTCCACAGCCTCAATGACCAGGAGACTATTCTCTGATGCCCGGCTCTCGCCTTGCGATTCGGCGAACTCCGCTGCCGAAGCCGAAATTACTGCCAGCTCAACACAAATCTGCACCATATGGATGCCATTTAGTGCCAGCTCCCCAAACAGCTGCACCATATAGGGGACCTGCAGTGCCTGAGTCCTCGCACAAGATGGCCACTGCTCCTGAGCTCATGCACAAGATGGCCGATCCCTCCCGAGTCCTCAAACGAGATGGCTGCCGTTTTTGAAACTTTTCATAAGATGGCCACCAATCTCGAGGCATTACACAAATTGGCCGCCAAATCCGATACTTTGCACAAAATGCCATCCACTCCCAAGTTTTCACACAAGATTTTCACTTTAGAGACTGTTCCCGTGTCCTCTGTGCTTCCCATTATGGCAGTTGCTATTTTGAGTGTGTGGGCCGCACACTGCTCCTCCAGAACCCTCCATAGCATGCCTGATTTACTGTGGCCTGATCCACCAGAGGCCGCCAATGAACTTGAGTTGCCATGGCCCGAGCTACCAGAGCCTTTGTCCAGTCCGGTTCTGACCACGGAAGTCTGCCAGTGGCTGCACGACCCCCGGAGATGTTGACTTCGGTTGTAGATTTTCCAGGGGCCCCGCAACCTCCGAGTCAGTGCGTCAGACCTGTTTTAGAGCTCTTGCCCTACCCGGAACCGGCCACAGAGACCTTTGAACTGTTGCCTTGCTCTGAATCGGCCATGGAGGCCTTTGAACTCTCGCCCTGCTCTGAACTGGCCATGGAGGTCGTTGGACTATTGCCCTGCCCTGAATCGGCCACAGAGGCCATCATTGACCATTCGTTCGGTCCTGAACCAGCCATGGAGGCCATAAAACTATCACTCTGCTCTGAACCAGGCACTGGAGCCGTCGGACTCTGCCCCGGCTGACAGGACCACTCACCCCGAACCGGACGCAGGTATGAAATCACTAACCTAACCTACTAACCTGTGCTCCTGTTTGCAGTCCTGTCTCCTGCTACACCCTGGTGGGAATCTGATCTGCCCTGGAGGGCGTTTCCTCCGCCTGATCCACCCTGGAGGGCATCTCCTCCACCTGATCCACCCAGGTGGGCGTTTCCTCTGTCTGCTCCGCCCAGGTGGGCATCTCCGCTGCCTGCATCGCTCAAGTGAACTTCTTCGCCATCTGCCAAAGCGCAGAGTGAAGTGCAAGTGAAGTATTAAAATTAAAAAGGACACAAATAAAAAAATACAATGACAACTGAAAATGTAGAAATAAATTCAAATTCAAATAATTACATTCAAGATTTGAATAAATGCTATAATAGCATTAACGATACTAAAATAACACTGCTTTGCAAATAGAACACTGATGTTGAAGGGCAGAAGGCTTAATTTGTGCAGGTAAGTGTGAGAAGTCTGGCTGGTCTCGAAAATGTTGTGAATTTTATATCTGCTTGGCCTTTTGGGCTATTGAATGATCTATATATGTAAGTAAAGACCCCATAAAAAAGAGAGTGTATTGTGAAGTACAAGTAGTAATTTGCAGTGATACAAATGATCCTCTCACAAATGCAAATGCGATTTGAATAATCTTCGCGGTTAATAAAATCTCTTTCAGAGCATTGTTTAGAGTGAGTTTGATTGCGGCTCTCTTGTTAATTTGGGTTGATTAATGAAGAAGCCTTTTGGCTGTAAAGGTGTTGTGTGGGAATTGGGTGTTGGGTTGCAGGATGCTGTAAAGCAAGAGCCATTTAATTAAATATTGAGCACACACATATAGATGTCTGTGTTAGCGACCCAAACTGAAACCAATGCTAATTACATTTTCAGCTCTGTCTTGGGAACCGCCACCACTTTCCCATGGAATGTGCATATCCCACAATACCGTGCAGCATACCTGTGAACGCATCAATTCTGCCAGATAAACAAAAACGGCAGACTCAGTTGTTTTAGCATTATTCTAAGTAATTACTTTCCACTAGATGTCATGGAAAGTTTATCTGTCACATTGAGATGGTTATTAAGAGAACGTTATGACCTGGAGAATCATTATATCATCTTGGTGCGACCATCCAAGGCATCTATAAATACGTGCTACGTGATAGATTAAGCTGTTTGTCATGCTCCAAAGATTAATAACATCACTAAATTAAGTGAATTGACATGCATTGCAACATTTGATATATTTGTTGCCTTGCTGTCAAGCAGCTGTATATCTTGCTAGCGTTATCTCTGCTTCACAACCTAATGAGCTGCCTTGATAAATATGCATCTTGACTATCATGCAACTTCAGAAACGAGCTGTTTGGAACGCACTACCGCAGTCATGTGACTTTTTCTGCTCATCTGGCATTTCATTGACCATCATCTGGGCAAAGTAATGGTGGTGATTGCAAAATCATTTGAATAACACCAGATGCTAGAAGATATTTTTACATACCCCAAGTTAGTACAGACCCTACTAACATTAACATTTGTGCATATATTTTTTTTATATTGATGCATTGGAATTTTTTACTGAAATAAAAATAGTAATTTAGCCAAAAACAGAAAATACATTTTATTTAATCATAATTTATATATATATATTAGTGCTGTCAAATGATTAATTGCGATTTATCACATCCAAAATAAAAGTTTTTGTTTGCATATGTGTGTGTTCTGTATATATTTATTATGTATATATAAATGCACACATACAGTATATATTTTGATAACATTTACATGTATTTAAATGTCTGTATTTATATTCATATATTTTGTATTATAAGAAATATATATATAAAGTAACATATTTTTCTGAAATATATGCATGTGTGTGAATTCATAGTTAATACATGTACACATTAAACATACATATATTATGTAAAAAAACATTTATTTTGGACGCGATTTATCAGCTAATCTCTATCAATCTATTTATTTAAATAAAACAATATATAATATATAAAATATACAATATATAAAAAAATTAATAATATATACAGTACATTAGTAAAAAAAAATATATTTCATTTATTTTATTAAATGCAGTTTTTAAATTGAGGCAGCTACAGGAATCAGCACAGATTAAAAGATCTTCATCAGAAGGAAGAAGCTGAGTAAATGATGTGATTCTCATTTTAAGCGAAGTATCTTTAAGTCTTTTTCTAGGTTTTGGAACAAAACAGTTGTGTACTTATTATTTCGAAGTAAGAAACTTTTTGTGTTGATGTTTCTTGAACGTTAAAAGTCTTTGTGGACTCTCAGTGGTAGTTACCTCACACACATTCACACACACCTGCACTTCCCCAGACTCACCTGTGAGTAATGAAGATGTCTCAGGACAAAGCTGGAGAATATGAAGTGGGGATAAAAGGAAGAAGAAAAAAGCTGGTATTTTATTTTTGACTCAGGGGAGCCAAAGTGACAATCGTTGTCAGGCTGAAAAAATAATGAGTTGCGAATGGAATGTTTTTCAGCAGTGGCTCGTGTGAGGGCGGGAAGGAGGGAATTGAGGAACAAGAGGACGGGAACAAGGGATAAGCACGGCATCGGCTAGTTTAGTGACAGCCTCTGAAATAGTAGAAACTCAAAAGTCGGCTTCCTTCTCTGCCCTCTTCCCGCTTTTCTGTCTATAATGTAAGTGCTGTTACTCTGCGAGGAATGCAAAAGTCAGCTCATGCAGGGCCATAAATGACTGTTGTTGGTTATAAAAACCCTCTGGAGCTGTGTGGACCGCTTTGGCAATAGTGGCTCCTGCTTACTCAGTATGGGGAGTCAGTTGTGTTATTGAGCAAGATCCTCCAAGAGAGACGTCTGGAAATTTGACACTTGTAATCCTACAGTGTTGGAAAACAGTGTTGATCATCTGCAACTGAATAATAAAGATGCTTAGTTTCATTGAACTGTGTCTATATTAAAACTATCCGACTAGGAAGTCTGTGAAAAAAAAAAAAAAAAAATTATATATACTGTATGCTAAAATATAAATACAGTTTAGGGTCTGTTCGAAATTACTTTCATTCATTAAGGATGCATTAAACTCAAATTCCCCAAAACTGTTCACGAAAGATACAATTCAATTTCATATTTGACAATGCTACTGAAATCTGATAACATGAAACTTATTTCTTATGTTCAAATACTGTTTAAAAAGCTTGTTTTCCAATCCAGTCCAGCCAATGCGAATGCACATGAGTTTGGGTTTGCAAACGCTATCTGTTTCTGTAGGAACCTGAACTTCTAAAGGCCCATTCACACCAAGCACGATAACTAAATACAGCAGCAGCGAACAACATCATCTCTTTATTCTAAGCTCAAATGCGTCTGCCGTTTTAAACTCTCAAGCCCGTGATAGCAGGATTGATTCTGACTGGTTGTCAATGTTTCTATCGTTCATCAGCTGGCAAAAAAAACGTTCGGAAAATGATTCCAACGATATCGTATCTCTTTGTCGTTATCCTTACAGTTGTGGTGTGGACGCTGCTATTCTTTAACATTAAGAACGGTTTTTAGAACTTGTTTATATTTTTATCATTGCCTTTATAGTTAACATTCTTTGTGTGAATGGGCCTTAATGGTAGCTGAGGTGATGCAATGATTTTACTAATCAACAATTGGCCCTTTCTTGTAGAAGGTGGGGATTATTATTAATATTGAGCTTTACACATTCTCCCATTCATAAGTAATAGGATTCCACAGTCTTCCTATAGGCCTATATTAAGTCTTTGATACACAGCTACTATTCTAAGACTTCATTGCTTAACGCACATACATCAAATCAATTGCCTGACATCAGATATAAAACATGCAAATGCATGCAAGCATTGTTAATAGACCTTAAACAGCTTCCATTTCTATAACTTTAATGCATCACACGGGTCTGTAAAAGGCCACTCGAGAACACCTCCTCATTCCATATGCAACAGGCGCCAGGGAAACAGATCCTAGATTAATGGCACTTAGGCGTTTGCATAAATTCTTTATTAAGCTTGAGTGCTTCAATTTACACTGTGCCTAGAATAGTCGCTTTATTCATGTTCCAACAGCGAGAGTCACACCTGGACCCATGGCTCTGGCACTGAAGATCTGCTCCTCTGGAACAGCCTGATTAATTCAGTGCGGCGCCGGCAGTTTCCGTGCGAGAAGTCAGAAGAAGAGACGCCTCAGAGTGAAGGGCAGCCTTTGCCCCTAGCAGCAGGTATTGCTAAAGACTGAGACTGCGAGAAAGAGGCGCAGTGGCTTTTCTCAGAATGTCATTCAAGTCTTCACCTTCAAATAAAGTAGAGGTCATTAGTAGAGAATTATCTCATTAACAGCCCCTCTCGTCGGCTCTCCAGGGACCAGTTTCAGTGGAGGCCAGGCCTGATATATGGATGGAGTTTTAATGTGCTCTATAAAAATGAAAGGGCCATGCAGTAGACTGGGCTGTAAAACTCAGTCCGTGACAATACCACCAAGGCTTAGTAGATAAAAGGCATTGGCAGGCACTTGGAACTGATTTAGGATTTGTTTCCTGTGTCTAAATCAAGCTGAATCATTACGGATGAAAGCTCAGGACTGGTCACAAAACAGTTAGTAAAGCTGATTGGCGCTCTGTTGGACGGCTCCCGGTCCTGAGCAGCTGTTCGAGCGGAGGGGAGTTAACTTCCTCACAGTGGCTCAGGAATCAGTGTGAGTAAATAATTAAACATGGATAAACACAATCTAAAAACATAATGAATATTTTGGGAGGGAGACAGATTGTGTCTGTGAGTACAGCTCACTGGGAAATGACTGCTGAAATTGTCGTTTTACTCTTTCCATGGAGTGGCTACTACAGTGCAGCCAAATAACTGAAAGCGTTATCCATTCTTGTAACTTTTATTGAAAGGATTTGATTACCCAGTGCTAAACATTTAAGGTAAACTAAAAATGTTCATTTTTTGACTTTGTTATATTTCATTTAAATGTTATGTCTGGATCTTGACTAACTTTAATCCATTATTTAATTTGCACCATGGTAGAGAAGTTAGCAACCATTTGGTTTCATAGTTTTAGTGCCCCCTTGAGGTTTGTAATCTTGTGGAACACAAAAACAAAGCTCATCCAAGCTGAGATTTTTCCAAAAATGTTATACACTACGCTACAGGACATCATACAATTGCTTTACATCATACACTAATTGATCATACAGACAAAGTTGTTCAAATCACGAGTTCTGAAACCGGCATAAAACACTGTCTTCGAAATCAACATTCCAAGGCAGGAAGGCATCTGTCAAGTATCGGACTGGATGCTGTAGGTAAGTGAATCAAAAGTGTCTTTATGTACAGTGCAGTTAGGTACAACAGTCAACGGAGGATCAACACAGGTGAGTATTGCAGAAGTAGATGGAACAGTTTTGCTGTACAGGTCCTTTTAAAAAAATTAGCATATTGTGTTAAAGTTCATTATTTTCTGTAATGTACTGATAAACATTAGA
>JAUMHQ010000083.1:10142134-10157229 GCA_032361165.1 Enteromius paludinosus
GTTTGTGTTCTGCTGAGGAAACAAAGTCACCTACATCTTGGATGCGCTGGGGGTAAGCAAATAAACATCTAATTTTAATTTTTGGGTGAACTATCCCTTTAAGCAGTATGCGATTTCAGAGGCAGCACTTGTACTTGAAATCAGCTCACCTATGGGAAACCACCTGGCCACATGTCACTTCTTTTCTTATTTGATCAACATACGGTAAAAACAGTTATATTGTAATATGTTATTAAAAATTAAAATAACGTTTTCTGTTTTTAGAAATTTTAAAATGTATTTGGGTGAAATGCACTTCCATGCATTCAGAGATGTTTACGCCTAAAAAGTAGGTTGGAAATCCTTATATGGGCATTTCTCCCGGAAGCACGCGCCCGCGCAGGCAAAGACCAGAGAGAGTGATTGCGGTTCATTCGCGCTTCATTCGGCTGGATTGCACGGGAAGTAGGCCTGTGTTTCCAAAGAAGTGCGTTTTTGGTTGTAAGGGAACGATAGCCTTGTCAAGCTTTCCAAAAGAACCCAGCATTACCTGAACAGTGGATGCCCTCCGAGTTTCAAAAGTATTTTTGTTGACGGACGTTTTATAAACAATGTCCAGTTCGATGGTGTATTTGCACACTGTTTGATACTGAAGGATGGAGCAGTCTCAGATATAAAAGATCCCGTTCATGATTCAGAACTGCAGACGGTGAGTGAAACGGCATCAAATGATAGTGTTTAGTTGGACATTCTTTAGCTCTGCCCACACAGAACGCCTCCAGGAGCTCGGCTGTTTCTGAGATAATCGTAAAGCTATATCTTTCTTTTATGAATATGATAATGCTAAAGACTTTTTGGATATATAAAGGATGCAGTACTATTCTATAGATTAACATGAGATTAGGTGAAACTGTTATGCCCCTTTTAATTTATTGCATTTATTAAATAAAAAATATATTATTTTACATTTTATTCTGTAATTTATGCAATTATTTGTTATTTCTTTGAATGATTATTAAGTATACCATACATTTAATCCCATTCATAAAAAAAAATAAAAAACTCTATAAAGTACTTATGTCAAGGGTTATGGCATACTGGTTATTGCAGATGTTCCAGACACAGTGAGCCTTGGTGGTTATGTCCCACATTAAAATCAGGTATACATTTTTAATTATTGATTTTCTGAAATACATCCAGCCTTAAGTGGTCTGAAAATACGTAGATAACCACACGCATCATCTTCTGTAGATGCTCTCTCAGCTCTTATATTCCTCTGACCTTTTGCTGAACTTTCTACCATTAGTCTGAGTCGAATTTGAGCAGAGTGCATATTTAAAAGTGTATACTCTTTCCTTTTCATCTTGTCCTGAAGTTTCCTGACAAGCCAGAGGGGATGCGAATCAACGTGATATCTGGAAAAGTGCATTAAAGTGATAAGTTTATTCCACAGGCATGAAAGGGAATGGCAAAATAAGGCATCTGGCTCAGAGTGCTGCGCTACTGGCGAAGCGAAGAGACTAATCAGACGCCAACCTTCACAGAAAGAGAGAACCTGCCTCACCAGTGCAGACTGCAAAGATGACAAATCATAGACATACTGAGAATCCATATTTCATTTCAACAGGGACTTTAAATTATGAAGTGCTAAAAAGAAATAAGTTAATGCTGAAGCTGAGATTATATTAAAAACCATGTAAAACTATGCTATTTATTTCAACATATATCTGTACAGATACTCCATTTAATTGCTCCAGAGTCATTAATGTGACTGCCGTCTTAGAATGTTCACAATCTCTGTTACAAGATGTGTGCAACAGTAGTCCTTTCACACAGCTTTTGCTTACTGAATATGTGCTTGTGAGTCCTGAAAATTATGGGCTGTCAGTTCTGTTTCAAATTTGTGGTCACTCTCGTTAACAAGTGAACTGTCTGTTAACATAACAACATTTACATATTAGCGCAATTAAAATCGCAAGGTGCAAGTAAAATTGCAATGTATCAAGATGCGTTTTTTTGGGTATTTGAACTCATCAGATGTTCATTTTACTAAAATTGATATGATTCTTGGTTAAAATGTCTTAATTGTGTGAAAAACACCTTTTTACCCTGTCAAAATCATCTCTGTTTTCATCAAGCCATGCATGTTGCTCTAAATGCTAATGAGCTCTGCTAAACCCGCCCTTCTCTTCCGGTGAGTGACGAGCAGACCATAGATATGTGTAGATGCCCTATTTGACCGCTCTCTAGATGCATTGACACGCCAGCCATCTCGGATTGGTCAACATGATGTTGTTTACCGTAATAATCAATGTATATCCAAAGATATGCAAGCATATAACTTGCTGTTGTAGACGCACACAGTCAATGCACTCAAAGGAGAGAATTTACATTTTTGGGTGGCATTCCAAAATACGTTGTACATGTGGTAGCAACCTGAACTCATGAAAGTGCATATCAATAGCACAAGTTTAGGTTTTGATTTTGCATACGGTTTATACACAGAAGTGGACTTGCATATGGCATACATATGATGCAGAATAAGTAGGATTAGAGTTGTGGGGTATATGTGTACCATACATACACAACAACTTTGTTGCAAATGCATGGCAATAAATTGTGTATCATGTGCATGTGAAAGCTGCATATTTTATGCACACCTAACACATGCATATCAGGTCAAAGTCAATTTTTGGGTATCAATATCAAGATTTTGTGTTTTCATTTAGCATGCTGTGTGCATTTTTTTATGAGGCCGGCTCTCATGGGATACACTGCAAAATTGCAAGATTCAAACGTAACGGTCAAAGATGTTGGCTTATCACGTTTACATAGAAACACAATTGAAAAGGAAAAATGCATTCTCTATGAATGGTCCTACAACAGGACTGACACCTGTGTTTTGCTCCTATGTGAACCTGGCATTTGTTGTCTGCTATGCACATTCATTTGGACTTGGCAAAGGCTTCCTGTCTTCATGGCTAATCATTACATGTTTGATTTTATGCCACCCAGGGTCATTATAATCAGAATATGTCCTTTTCCTTGCATGACTTTTAAGAAGTACTGTCACCATTCATCCAGAATGCTTGTTAGATGCTGAGTATCACATAAAAAGCAGCAAACAATGAGCGCATTCAGCCACGTCCCCCCATTATACAAAGCAGTTAAGAACAATAACACCTTGTTTACCTTCTGAAACCAGCTTGAATGCTGCAAATAATTCCGTTTGTAGTTTTGAAACATGCATTGAGTTCACTAACTGGAGGTTTTGTGAGTTTCTTTGTGTGTGGCTGTGTTGTGGTATAAAGATGAGATGCGTATCGATTGTTTTGAATGCGAAAGATGTAGAGCGGATGCACTCTGCGATCCCCCATCGTGTTTTTAAGATCAGCTTTTCTCTGATGAGGATCCAACAGGACCACAGGCACACCAAGAGCTGCTCTCTCTCTAAAAGCAACCGTACGCCATCACGCTAAGCCAAAGTTTACTCCCCAGAGAGCAACTGACTACGTACACATCCTCTCTTCTGCTGTCATCTGTGAGAATGTTCACATGTTCACAGAATGTGCACTTTATTGTGATACTAGATAGAATTAGATATAATAGATTCTCTAACACAGCTGTTTCGGCTATATCTATAAAGTACTACTATATTTACCTCTAAACACTATCAGAATCACCTTAGGATTAGCGAGAGGTCCGTTTAACGAATCTTCGGTGGTGGTGGTGATTGTGCATTAGCCTGAGGCTGATTAAATTTAAGGGATTTGTGAATCCAGAGCTGATTTGGCTGAAAGGGCAGGCTATAGCATGATTAATGGCCTTATCCAGAGCTGATTCTTACCCATTGGTGATTAGATAATCAGTCATCTCCATGTCACACTTGACTGCAGAAATGAGAGAATAAGGAAAGGAAGAGGTGTCATAGAATATGAAAATGAGGTGACATGGGGTCATTATGAGCTGTAAAACCAAGAAAAGCATTTTGCAGACATGAACCAAATGTGATCAGGCCTGTAAAGGTTCTTTGAAACCCTCCAGAGCATTTAGTATGCTAATTTGCTGCAGTGAAGTATTAGTTAATAGAAATGGTGCATTATTTGAACTTTCTGGTTCAAATATTGCACCATTTCTACATTACGTAATATATGTATACATAAATATTTTTTTTTAAATGTATCTCTAGCAGTTGTGTTCAGGTTTTTACTGTGCAGTGTCATCTCCGTTTAGCAGGTGCTGATACTGGACCGCATAAGTGACAGTGCTCTGGGAGAGAAGCGTGATAAAGATAAATAACTGCTACTCGGGAACATTTTTTGCATCATTAAACATGGCAAACATATTAGCTTGCATAGAGTGAAGGAGAATCCCTGAGGAGATGGGGCTGAATCAAGCGGCCCACGGTGATCATAAAGGGGTATAGACTCTTGCCAATCCCTGTAACATCAAAGGCGAGTGAGGATTTCACTTCACGCTATCTGAATAACTAAACCGAGAAGAGTTCTTTGCATGTTCAAATGTACTCGGTTCACATTTTATATTGTTACCTGTGCTAAGAGTAACCTCTTTAAGTCATATATTTTTTAAAATTGTTTAGCGTTCAATGAGACATTGATATCTTACATCTTGTTCTGAAGACAAATAACGCTGTTATGGGTTTGGAATGACATAGGGGGTAAGTGATATTTTCACTCAGGCAGAGGTGGGCAGCAACTGACAACATTTTTCCATACAACAAGATAATCTTAAACCAATTTGTTAAGTATTTTAGAAAGAAGAGGTTGAAAATGTAAATAAAAGTTCATTATGAGTGCTATGTCCAAAATATATGTCCGCAACAGATAAATAACTGCACATTACTTCCTGCATGTCTAAAGGTCTCACCTCTACTAGGGTTGGGCGATGTCGACCAATTTGGCATCGTACGATGTCTAATGTGAAATATCGCGATGGACTAGGGATGCTCATTTTTACCAGTTAACCGTTAACTGACCGATTTGAATTTTACGATTAATACAATTAGTTAAACGGTTTAAAGGGTCATTTTATTTATTTATTTTATTTCAGTATTTTACCTATTCATATAAAAATCTAATTTTATTGGCCACATTCACACAGCAGCAGAATACAGTTGTTGAGTCCCACTACAGGGACTGACACCGTGTTCTTTAACGGAACTCACCTGGAAACGTTCAGAACTAACAACCGCATTCTCGGAGCACACGTGCTGTGTGAACGGTACCGGACACGTCATGCACTGCTGAAGAGAGCCGCTCTTCTGCACAAACGCGCATCTACCGGGTGTTTTTACGTGTGTTTTGGGTAACTTATAATGATGGAGAAGTGAGCTGCGTTTCATCTGAAAGTTTTATTAGATCTCGTAAGTTTTAATGTCCTGTGCGCGATTCTTATGCTCCGCTTTCAGTCCAAAGCTGCTTACCGCACTCGCCAGCATCAGTGGTGCGCTCGCTTATTAACGGCATAGATTTGACGCCATAGATTAAGTGTTTTTCGCGAGCTGGTTGCTGCCGCCGCGGCGGAGCAGAGCATCGCGATGCCAGCTCAGCATTGTGATGTCTATCGCCCATCGGCGATGGACGATGGCATCGTCTTATCAACCCAACCCTAACCTCTACCCTACTGCCCTTTTGAATCTCAGCCTTTAATAAACAGGACTGTTAGTGCTTTTATCAGCCAGGTCAAGCGTCACCCAGAACCTGTTCATCTGGGACTGCACTGACAGGAACTCACCTCATTGTGAGTCAATATGGCCACTTAGGTCTTCCTTCAGGGCTTATATCTCTCAGAGATAGAAAACAGGGGCCCAAAACAACAAACGTAATGGGTTTTAGCCTCTCTTTTTTTTTTCGAACACCGTAGTTTCTGCACCAGATGAGAGCGAGAGCACCCAGGCCTGGCCGTGCTGCAGAATACCATTGTTTTGAGTATATATTGACATTTCACAGGCTGGTAAATGAGGGAGACCTGGCCCCTGGCCTCAGTGCCACCGAGAGAATTAAACGCTGGACTGGGGGGCTGATGGGAAATTGATGTTCCTCTGTGTCCCTCAGCACTGTTTGTTTTTTCAGTGAAGGCAATAAGTTGGTATATGGGCTGGGGTGCAATCTCACTCTTTATACACATTGTGCAAAACAGGTGGATATTGTCTGCAGCATTTACTAAATGTTTAAGTTCATGCACCAATCAAGCTGCTAATTACAACAATATATAAGAGTGTCTACAATAAAGAATAAAACTTCAAAAAATCTGGTTTAAAAATATATGATTACATTAAATGATATTTGAATGTGTTATATAGTAACACATTAAAATAAGGCCAAAAATGGACGTCATTCTATTGACCCTAATGCCATTCCTCGCAGGAGGAATTACTTTTTCTAAATCTAAGTGGAGATGAAATATAATTTGCGAACATATTGCAATCACATTGAGTCAGGTCTGAAGCCAGGAGAATGTGATTTATCTCACCTCTGAGTGAGAGAAAATTGGAGAGTTGTACTGTGTCTTTGTCTCGTGTGATTGGGTTTCCTGGAGCATGAAGTGTGTAGGTACGTATGACGTGTTGTTAGAGTAGCTGATGTTATTGTAGGTGTCAGGGAGATGGAAGTTGGCAGACACATACAAGAGTTGGGCAGAGTTTATGAATCGAAGCTTGTGATCTACAGCTCTTTTGTCCTTGAGAAGTCGAGGTGCGCGTTTGCGCTGGAGCGTGCGCTTACATGTCTGTTTGTGAGTGTGAAAGTGGGTGAATACGCTCGTTCTTTGATGGAAAGGCAGAGCAGTGTCTGCCCAGTTCTTTATTGTCTCAATCTATTAAATGAACTGTCAGTTATCTTAAGTCTGTATCTCTCTTCAGGACAAAAAGTTGTAAAAGTGATTCAATGGAGAGGTTAGTTCAAAGACACCTATAAAACACTTCGGGGGGAAAAAAGACAGAAAATGACACCTGCGTTTATCCCTCTTAACCAGACAATTCCACAGCAACCAAACCTAACAAACAGAACAATAGTGATCTAAATATATGAATGATGTCTGTTAAGTACTTACAAATGTTTCTGTGGTTGCTCTTTTCTGCACTAAAGAAGCATTTATCATACAACTGCACCTGCGTAGCTGTAAAATTATCATCTACGGCAAACTGCTTTAAGGCCAGTGAAGAACAATGAGAGCAATTAATCAGCTAACTGAGTACTTCAGGCTGTCTGGGTCACTAGGTGGGCCACCACACCTGTGCTGCCGACATGCTTGATGTCTTTCTACAGTCTAATGAGCAATTTGATGAGTGAAACCCATCACGATTCCAACTGTGGCATATAAAGGTGCAATGCGCAATCTGTCACGGGGCCACCGCTCAAGCAGAGGTGAAACCAACCCGAGTCAGATATACAGCCACATCTTGTCTTTGAGAAAGGGTGCTTGTGATCACATTGGACATGGTGTTTCCCTAATCTTTTTGTACCTGTAATTTCTGCTAAAATGGTAACACAAGCTCACTGTAAAACATGCCTTTAAAACTGGTCTCATGGCATAAACATACCTGGGTGTACTTTTTGACGAGACATGAAATACGTACCAATAAGTACATATCACTGCAGTTTGCAAAAGAAATGAACACTACAGTTCCGACACATTTTGTTCATTTTCACAAAAATTGACAGAGTTTTGATTTAATAAAGCGTAAGTTTAGCATAATTACTTGACGAATATCCTATGAACTTCATATTATGAATGTTAGCATTACACATATCCAGCTTCAAATCTATAGGTTTTCATAGACTTTATGTTTGCTCGGTAGCTCATGGCGTACAGAGACGTACTTGAGAGGCAAGGAGCTCCGGTTTGAATCCTGTGTAACTATATCTGTAAAAGGAATTGGAAATGGCATGGTTGCATCAACAAATGTGTTTTTATATCCATTTTGCATTTCTTAACACTATCGAGTAGGTTTAGGAATTTAACATAATAAAAAACACAGCATAATATATAAAATATGCCAGGGTTCACGGACCTGTGCTTTAGCGCCACTCGGTGAACATTTCTCTTTGAAACTCCTGGAAAAAAAGCAGGAAATGTAAAAATGGTGTTGCACAAAAAGTGCACAGAGGTACATATTTTCATGAGACAAAGTAAAAAAAGGTAAAAAAACTCACATAATTTACCTTTAAATATAATGCACTGCAGCTAAACACTAAGGCCAGTAAAATGCCAACAACTATTAATTATTTTTCATGCAGATTGTGATTGTGGGGCAGATATTTGGTTATTGAAGTCTTATTTTCAGTCAGTTCCTTGCAATATTCTATATTATGACCTCAAAACACTTTTACCATAGTGCTTTTGATTTGTAAACTAATACATTTTGATGTTTCCGTCATATAACCAGCATCATATGCATTGCATACATTGCCTTTTGTAAAAGTAAACTTGCTTGGTACCTGGTTTCAATTTACTCAATTTAAAGCACTTCAGAACAGAATCATGAAACTAAAAATTGGCAAGGTTTCTTCAGGAAATGTGCTTTTATCTCACATTTGCTTCTGTTAACACTATTGGTCAGGTTTGGTGTAGGTGGTAAGCTATTTTTAAATGTTGTAACCATTTAGTTAAGTGTTCAACAAACAATTTATTTCCAAGCAGTTGATTCAACAACTGATATAATAAAAAATTGCCATATTCATGTTTTATATAAACTCACTAGACATTTTATTTTGAAAGCAACATCAAATCTGCGTTGCATAAATTCTATAGCAGACATTTTATAGAAAACAGGAAAGTCTCCTGAAGTAATAAGATCCACAGACTGTTTTTTCTCCCTAGATCAGCCATTATAATTTCTAAAACCCATTAGCTTTTCCCGTGAAGGGTTAGCCTACAAATTTTACGTCATGACTAAACATCTCTATTATACATGGAATGTAATAAGGTCATATGACAATACAGTATTTGGTATTGCATAATATGTACTGTCTGATATTTTAATACATAAATCGTCAGTATGCTAGTATTCAGTTCTGTACAGCAAAGTTGAGTCAGTGGCTTAATCTGTGACTCGCTGGTTGTGAGTGAAAAAGAGGAGGTACAAATCCTCCTGAACATGTAAAAATCCCTCTTATCTCCTTCAGTTACGCTGCTTCTAATAACAAAAGCTGAACTTGTGACTGTCTGAAAATCATAATCATAGAGTAAACAACCAGCAACCAGAGCATGGAACAGGGTTTATACCTACTGAATTCGTCTGCCTGCTTTCAGACTCGCCTCAGTGAAGAGTGAAGAACGCTAATCTTCAATAGCATTTTAGCTCTGTTGAGCTGCTTTTGTGGTGCAAAGATAATTTATGGATTTTTTTTTGATATCATGATTCACAAACGCAGAAACTCTAGAGACCAGGTTTACATCTTCAAAAGGAGGTGAACAAAAGACGAGAGCGAAAGCGCTGAGGGAACCCTGTCAACCCCGCTGACTCTCTCAGCACCAATACCAATCGCGCAATTCAACCAAATGTGTTCATTAACAAAGGGTACCCACGGCGTTCGTATTTACTCTCCCTGCAAGTCTGGTTGGTCTGGTGAGGAAAAAGGCAGCAGCTTCTTCTATTAACCAGGCATTGTAATCGGATTAGAGCCTAAAGAAATGTAAGATGGCAGACCATCTTCCTTTAGACTCCTCTGGCTATGGAGATTGTCGCTGGTGAGCGGATTATGGTTTGTAGAAGATGAAAGCAATTATTTAATGTCTGCGGGAGTCAAAAGTGTAATGGGAACAAGTTGCGTCGGAATGCTTGTGCTATAAGCAGTGTTGCCAGCCAAGGAAAGACTGCAACAGGTTTGCACATGTAACCCTTTACAAGTAACTTAATGATGTATATTCAGAGATCGCTGACATTTACATTTCTTATTCTCATATTAGATGAGAATTAAAATATAAGGAAGGATTGTCACTGTTTAGGCCAGGTATGGTGACCCATACTTGGAACGTGCACACACACAGCAGTGAGAAGTGAACAACCACGCACATGCACACGCATACGCCATCGCTGTGGCGCCTGGGGAGCAGTTGAGGGAACGGTGCCTTGCTCAAGGGTCTCACCTCAGTCATGGTATTGAAGGTGGAGAGAGCGCTGGTTATTCACTAACCCCACCCACAATCCCTCCCAGACCTGGGACTCGAACCCACAACCTTTAGGTTACAAGCCCAACTCCCTATCCATTAGGTCACGACTGCCCCCAATTGCTGTAATTGCTTTTCGTGATGAAATAACATGACAACCAACCCCGTGAGGTGATAATAGAAATTTCTGATGTAGAGAAGTAAATGTTTCACTTCCTTGTCATTTTTTGATTTGAGATCATGTTAATGGGTGGTAAATTACAGAATTTGTATTGCATAAAGCAACATAGTCAGCAGATTCTGTTTAATAATATTTGCGTGAACTTTAGCCTCACTGTAAAATAATAATTATAATAATTATGAACATATTTGAGCATATCTCAGGGTTGTAATATTAATTTTACCAACAAAATGGGATTGTATAAAATTAATTAAGCCTATTAATGTTTTTTAAATTCAGCTATTATGTATTTATTTATATAATATATACTTATTTTGAAAACATAATTGTCAGTATTATTTGATGAACAGAAAGTTCAGAGGTAATTTTTTTTAAATAGATTTCTTTTCCTAATATTATAAATGTCTGTTTATCATTTGTTGAATTTAATGCAAACCCTAATGAATATAAGTGTTAGTTGCTTAAAAAAAACTAAAATAAATCTTACCAACCCCAAACTTTTAAATATTACAGTTTATAAACGTTTGATATAAAGCATAAAAACATTTACAGACATTAAAGAAAAAAGTTTTACAGCCATCCCCAGCCTCCTCCTTTCTTTGGAAAATGAACGTGAGATTTTATAGACCGTTTGTCAATGTGATTCATACTGAGGGCAAACAATATCACAGGATGACAAACGTCCATGAGATAAGATGATATCTTACAGTAAATTTATTGGTAATTACAGAAAACACGCATTGAAATTCCAAATGTGATGGGACATAAATCTGATCCACTGCATTTCTGGATGGGATCCCAGGTTCCGCTTGTAATCATACGTTTGATTTATATTTTGTGATGAATCAGTACAGTAGAAAGCACCTGAGAACAAAAAGCGTTCGTGTTCCAGGAAGATGTCAGCAATAAGTCCTAACTCATCTGGAAAATCTTGCACTGAAAGTTTATATCTGATTCTTCTCTTAAAAAAAAAAAAAAAAAAAAAAAGAGATATTATCAAATTCCCATCAGAGCGGCCTGTGCATGGTCTTGTCATGGGAGAGAGAATCGCAGGAACAATGAGCCCATCAATTCTCTTAATTAATCAAAACTGGGGATTAGTCAGAGGCGCTTCATTTTCAACCCATCAGCCCTCACTTCCTGAAACTTTTGCAGCCAGAGCTTTTCACCTTCTCACACAAACGCATGTAATCTCACCTCACCTCTTTTTAGAATGGCATGCTGAATGAACTACATCTCTTCATGGAGAAGGCAAGACTCCTCCTCCCAAACCCAACCTCCATGTGGCCAGCCTCCCCAACCTGAATGTTTCTGCTTATGTCCTCTTGTCCTTCTGCAATAATGAACCCCTCCCAGTAAAAGACGCGTCCCTAGTGTCATTGAAGTCGCCTAAACTTTAGTTCCTGATGATTCGTGGTGTTCCTCCCTTGCTGCACTTTGCCAAGGTTGCACTATATCTGGTGCCGAATGACAAATCGCTGGCCTTCTCTGCGCCTCCTCTCCTCAGGGGAGAGGGACTCACTGTAACTTCTCTCTGCTTTTAGCTCTCTGGGACATTGTTTCAAATTAAAGTGCTACAGAATAGCGGTTCTTCATAAAAAGGCAGAATATGTCATGGCTGTGCACTTTCTGGGAATTTGTGGCGACTATGATTCTTGTGTATGTGCGCTTAGGTAACAGGTTGCCCAAAATGGAGATTATGTCATACTCACCCCTCATCATCACCCATATGCTGTTCTAGACCTTCATTACTGTTCCTTTTTTTGTGGAACAATAAATAAAAAGGCAACAAGCACAGTAAAAATATCAAAGAAGTGGTTTATATGATTCTTGTGCTGTTTTTTTTAGATATCTGAAGTCATGTTTTTGTGTGACAATCAGACCAAATGAAAGTTATTTATTGATAAGTTATTACTCACTTCTAGTGAGTTTCTAACTTCCAAATAGCTGTGAATGATTGATCACTGAGAATCATTCACAAATAATTTCATGCCATTTGTTTATTTATGTGCACTGAAAATTTCCTCATGCAAAATTAAATTTTACCATCTTTAATTTAATGTGTGTTTTGTTTAAAAAATAATAAATACTTCTGCTGAGTAAATTACTTGTTCTATTTCTAAAAACAAAAAAATATATATATAAACAAAAAAAAAAACACTACTCAAGCAACATACTCATTTCATTTAGGTGTACTGCTTCTTTAATAAGCTAGTGCAAACATCTAAAGGTCTAAGTGTTTTTAAATTTGTGTTGTTTCAAGTAACACATCTGACCGTCAATGTACTATAAACCTCTGTGGCTGTCAAATAAATTGATTGGCATACAGTACACATTCTCATGGAAGCTAGTTAACTGAAGGGCCATTAAATGCAAATGAAGTGACAAGGTAATCTGAGGACATTTGTTCTGTTGATTGTTTGCAGGGGAGAAACAACAGACCTCATCATGACTTGTTTCTAAAAGCAATAATGCAACTGAAGGAGGACGAAGCGAATGTGACCTGGCAAACTAAATTAGGATAATTACAAACCAAACAGAATGAAGAATGACTATGGCTCCCATGCAGAATCCCTCATAAACAATTAGCATTCAGTCCTCATTATTGCTTCAGAAAGACATTTAGGGTGAGCTAAGCTATTCATTTGAATGGTAAGGTATCTTTATGTCGGTGGAAAATTGGGCTATGGATCCATTTATTTGACTTCTATTTATCCCGGCCATTGAGTAATGCGTAATATAATGAGTTCCTCCTGTACTGCATTCATTATTGGCAGAACATTTCGAGTCGCATGGACTACCTCAGCTGTGCGCTCTCTGAAGTCTGAGATTCATCTTACTGATAGCGTGATTACATCAGGAAATGATTTACAATTCACAGTCTGGGCTGCTTATTTTCTGCCAATTAACGTTGAGGGAATATCTGAATGCGAGAGGGTGAGTCTGAGAGGAGATTAACAGCACCGCTCTGATTTTCAAACGGGAGAAACAAGCAGAAGGAAGACAAAGTGAAACTAATGCTCAGCTCTTCGACTTTCAGTCCTCTCGAAACTCTAAAACAGACGTTGGCTGGGTGACAATAAAGTTTTTGTGGAGATGCTTAAATTTTAATGTGTCACTGGCATGTGGCGCCATCTATTTGCACCAAGCTTCTGCTGACGACTCCCAGGGCGCTGGGCCGGGCCGCTTGGCACTGCACTGAAAGAGCATAAGAAAATATAGCTGCAATTACAAAAAAGTGAGCTGACGATATCATCACTCCTCAGGAATTCTTTCTCATTCCCTCCATCTAGAGAACACGGCCTCTCTGTGGTAATCCTGTATTAATGCGGTCGAGTTCACCCAGAGTATCAGCAGTACTAAGTACGGAGGATTTTCACACTCCCAAACTCTCTGTAACAACGCCGTTGTGATAATGAAGCTTATGGGATGAAAAAAAAGAGTGACAAAAAAGGGACGAACCAGCATGGCATTTTATAATTGGCCTTGTGGGTTTGTCCCGTTTCATCTGCATTTGATGTGGCACTGACTAAACGAGTATGATTTTCCACAATTAAGAACATCACAAGCTGTTTATCTTCTCACTTGTGCGCTGACTTGTCATCCATTTCATCATTTAGTGTTTTTTCCTCTTTTCAATTTTTATTTCTCGTATCTACTGCTCAAAAGACCTTTAGGGCATCATATTTTCAGTCGTTAATTTGGCACGGATGAATTAGAAATTGGATAAGGTGTGTGTGAGCGAAGGAGAGGAGGGGAAACGAATAATTCATTGTCCATCTTTTCCTAAACAGGCGCATAACAATTATGTCATGGAATTAATCACTTTGCGCGCAGCGGGAAACCTTTGATAATTTGTGTTTGAAAAGTCAGAAATGAGGATTCGCAAAAATAAATTAACACCGTTTGACCTCAATCTTCTTAACTTCAATCTAGTTAGTCAGTGCTTTAATCACTGTAATTAATTGGCTGCCTGGTTTATTCATTGCAAGGATAATGCTCATATTTTAGCCAGTCAGCTCCTTTAAACAGTATATCTCTCATATTAGTGACACCGTGCAAGGCTGGGAAAGCTTCACAGGAGAGCGTTAATAATACTAGCAGATAATGCGAGCGAAACCTTTTGTGATTATGGAGGAAAGGGTGAGTGACCCCGGAGGTGGCGGATGCCATTTTCTGCACCTGGTCATGAATTTGGCTAAAATGAGAGGTTTAAATCGTTCATTTTAAAAACCGGCCTTGTAGAATGAAATTAAATCTTATCAATGTATTTACATGAAAAGGTAGAGCAGTTAAAAGGGTGTAATACAGCAGTCAAAGGAATGAAAGTGAGAATGTGTTTGGAATGAAATGAAACCGTAACTGGAGGTAGAATGAGGAAAAAGGATGTGAATTACTATGGTCATAACTAGGGATGTAACGGTATTGTAGATACAGTCGTACTGCAATGGCAAATTTTTTCGATAC
The DNA here is from genome assembly GCA_032361165.1 of Enteromius paludinosus. NCBI lineage: Eukaryota > Metazoa > Chordata > Actinopteri > Cypriniformes > Cyprinidae > Enteromius > Enteromius paludinosus. The sequence goes on from JAUMHQ010000083.1 coordinate 10,156,893, forward strand.
TACCGTGGTCGCATGACTCGATAAAACAATAGGTCTTCTGAGAAACGTTTGCTCAGGCGAATGTGCCCATCATTCTTTGCGGTCTGTTGTCAATACAGATCAGTGTTGCCAACTTAGCGACTTTTTCTCTATATTTAGTGACTTTTCAGACCCCCTTGGCGAAATTTTTTCCTGAAAGCGACTAGCGACAAATCTAGAAACTTCTTGGACAAACCTCAGCGAGTCTCTGCTCGCGCGAGCTCGTTTTCACAGCGCGCACACACACACCTCTCTCTGCGTCTGTTCTGTTCAGCGAGTGGCTGAGAGGAGCAGGGCTTTCAGTTAAAATAGATATTAT
>JAUMHQ010000083.1:10186096-10196533 GCA_032361165.1 Enteromius paludinosus
ATTCACAAGCGCGTATTGAACCGTGGATGTCGTACCGAACGGTTCAATATTATATTGAGAATTGTGGCATCCCTAGTCTGCACATTAGGATGCAGGCTAGGAATTATAATGAAAAAGGAGTTGTCGATCAACACACCAAAGTCATTACTTTACTGGTCAACATTTTATTCCATAACACAGTTTTGATGCTGTTTTATGTTTGATGATCATGTTAGATTACATGTGGAAGCTTGATGTTTTGGTTTCTTCACTTGTGTTGTTTTTGGAAATTCTGTATAGAAAGTCAAGTCAAGCTTTATTGTATGTGGACATACAGTGGAACGAAAAGTATATTTCTGCGAAGTACAAAAAGTAGACTAAAATGATACTTTTCTATTTTTTAGTTTAAAAGAAGTATTCTAATAACACACTTGAATAAACTTCTTTTTCGTTTGGGTAGCCGACCCGAAACGTAGCCAAAACCCATAAAAAAACATTAGAACAGATCAGCCTAATCAACGCGGTCATGCTTGCAGACCACATTACCATCGTAGGCTGCTTTTCTCAGCAGGAATCATATTTGTTGCATCCATTTATTGTGAATGCATGGGAACGAAGCTCTCTCTCGTCTGTCTTAAACAAAAGATGGTTGCAACCTCAATTCCTGCTGGTTTTTGCTGGATGAGACACCATTTTGCATGGGCCAAATGATTTAATGAAGTTTCCAGTCCTCTAAAACATGTTTAATAGTCATCTTACTGATGAGTTGAGGTATTATAGCCGTCCACCACAACAAGCGAACTCCCATCCCGGCTGAGCTGCACTCTTCCAGGATGAAGACACTGGGGAGGAATCTACTGTAACATATGATCAGTAACCAGGATCTTTGAGAACAGCTAGGGGCGCTCACATTCACATACACACACACATATACCAACTAGGTGTATTAAATTACCATTGTCTAACTTTGTGCTTTATTTCAAAGTGATCCCATTATTTTGCAGCCTCTGAACAATTACATATCCATTCATTGCATTCACGGACTCAAATGAAGTGGAACCGCAGATGAGAGACTCTTCTCCCGTCCTGTCTCTCTGGGGAGCAGAGGAGAGAGCCTTTTCCGTGAAACCTTTTCAAAGCCTCATCTGCGTCTTCCATTAGCCATGCAGAACGAGAAAAAAGCAAGACGCCGCCAGAAACATGCATTTTCGGGTGCAAGGGGAATCACCGGAGGCTCTGATCAGATGTAATGTAACAATTTAGCACACAGTCGTGCTGCCATGCCTGCTGTTATTTTCCCTTTATTAGAGAGATGACAATGATTGCTCAAAGACTTGATTTGTTCACTTGAGTTGTTGTCTAGCATGTTTTAAGATGACAGCAAACAATGATTCAGATTGCAGAAAGGTGAGTTGCCGTTTGGAAACCAACTTTTATAGACCTTTGAAACCAGGGTACTACTCTGCTTTCGTGCTGCATGATCTGATTTTAGTGACGTTTATTCGATGTTAAATTGAGTTTAGAAAGCACTCACCTATAGCTCATGCATGCTAACCTGACAATGATTCATGTATGAGAGTCATTGCTGTTAAATTATTAACTCAAAAGCTTCAATCCAAAACAAACAGGGCCGACTGCGATCATGCCAGCAAAGAGCTTTTCTTTGGGGACAGACATTTGCTCCTCCAGAGACAGAATTTTAAATGCAAAGAAAAAAGGTGACTGAACCTCGAACAAACATCAGACTGAAGGCCTCATACTGTTCACTTTAATGACCTGTCATAGTTAAGAGCTTTAGAATAAATGAACACATAATCAGACAAAATGATAACCTTATTGTTCCACCAAACTTCTTTTTAAAGGAATGCATAAGAATATTTTATGTATCATGAATGCATATTTAGCATAAAATACTAATAATTTGTAATATAAATATTAAATACATATGACTGAATAAATGAAATGAATTATACAAGCTTTTTAAAAAGTTGTTTTGGACAGTTTGTGACCTTCATATAAAAATTCTGAAAAAAAGTGGCTGTAGTTCCACCCACACGTTTACCTATGACATGTAGGTTGAACTGCTCATAGATTCATATGTCTGCTGCCAGGAAGCATACTGCTCTCTCCATCTGTATCACTGACCGATACACAGTCTGCTCATTCACATACTCACCTCTGAGTGCTGGGGTGGACCGCTCCATCACAGCACCTCTCACACTCAACTGGAGGTGGATGTGATCACCCATGTACTGCATCCTGTTTTTGCTGTAGGTCAGACTGCTGCAGCTATTTGGATCAGTGACATCTTAAATAAAAGTTTGTGTATTAAACAGGTTTACAACAAAAACGACGTGTGCCGCGACCTGAAGGATAGTTTTTTTTTTCTACTAAAATATACTAAAATAGCTTTCACTTGTTAAAAAAGTAGCAGTCAGAATTTGAAACTATCATGGAGTAGATTGTGTAAAACATGTTTTTCATTTAGATGTCTTAGAAACTTCTGTTTTCAGTAGATTTTTAGTTTTAAAATATATTGGTGTATATATATAAAAATTACGCTGCTTAAATGCTAAAGTTTTGTTTCTAGATAAATTGGTTAACCACATTAGTTATGTTATTAGTTAGATTAGTTTCCATCCACCTATTTTGGAATAACGGATCAAAATGACCATATGGAAACGGCAAAAATGCACATAAATTAATCAAAACATCAAAAACTTATGCGCACATTTGAGTAGGGTTCGAAAAAATGTGCATAAACTACGATGGAACGCATTTACTGGATAAAATCCTTCATGCGTATAGAAAAAGTCATGTGAATTTACGCTATGAAAGGGGATTAGTTAAACAATCTCATTCACACAGCAACTGCATGTTGTAATGGTCATTCTGAAATGGATTTGCGTATAATAACGGTCTAACACAACTGTGTTCCTAAAAAGGATCCACCTTCATAAATTAAGCGGGTTTATTGTGTTTCATCAGCTCGCTCTGAGGCGCAAGTAGGCTAATTTGCCTATATCATACATGAAAATTATTATAATAATTGCCCTCTCCTATATTCATATTGATATTTAGTGCCGGAGTTTACCAGGAAGAGACTTTTTTGTTCTCTTTGACTCGTTGGATAGAAAACTGTGCTTTATTCGCTTTTTTAGTTTTATGGAATATTCTTTTAGTTTAATTCAGACTTTTGATTGGAAACATAGCTTGTGTAAAAACTATTTGGTTAGTGTCGATTACGATTGTGACCTTCTGAGGCTTTTTGTTTTAAATGATATTACGGTCAAGTGGACATAATTGCATACCCTACCGCTCAGTGGAAACGAGCCATATTTGTGTATGTTCGAAACCCTGTGTTCTATAACATTGAATTGTTAGAGCTTATATAAACTTTATTCAGTTAAGACAGCATTGATTACTTCTTCCGCTACTGCTGTTCACAACTCACACTCACTCGCTCTCTCTCTGTCTCACCTCAGGAGCCCTGCGCCGTCTGCAGACACTAACATATTCGTAAAGTGTGTGAAAGGAATTGCCACATTCCTGGTTGCCCCCTCCAGCACACAGTAGGGAAAGAGAAAGATCTGAGAGGCAGACAGACAGAAGTTTTTACCTCATGCTGCACGGTGAAGGTCCTATCAGGTAGCATTTCGCACCGCACCATGCTTTGATGCATAAATGATGAGATACTCCTCTAAATATTGAGTAATACAGTCTGCGAGGGTTTTCAGTTCGACTTTTCGAAATTTGTCTAAGCTGTAATAACATGGATGGATGATGTAAGGTAATGTTACTTTGGTTTCATATTGTTTTCATTGCAACACACATTTACATCAAATGCAAAATACATACATTTTTGAACTAAGAACTAAAAGCTGCAAAATCCATTATAATTTTTGTTAATAGCTTATTTCCTTGCTAGATTTGTTTCATAAAATGAACCAAATGAGATAAATCTTCTGTGATATTTAACTTTGCACATACTGTAGACTCACAATAACCTGCTCCAATATTACCACAACCTTTCGGATGGAATTTGTATTAGCGCAGACTTTGCTTGTACCAGAATTACGAAAAGCTAAAGTACACGTTATGTGTGTGTATTGAAAGTTTAATTAAAGTTCTGACTGACTCAATGTTTTAAGGGAGGCCCGTGGGGATTCCTCTGCCCTTTTTTAATATTGCTTACTGCCTAATTCAATTTCAGTGGTCCGCTAGCGGCAGACTGAAGCCAGCGATTCAGTCACACTTTAAACATGGCTGGAATAACACTAGCAACTCAGGATGTAATTAGATGGGGGAAAGTTATGCATGGTGGATGTGTGTGGGGCTAACTTGGGTTAAACTATGTGCATTGACCTGGACAGGTTGAGTGTTGATATGTGCTTACTAGATCCATGTAGCTTAAAGCTTAGACATCTTGCTGCATGCATGTAGCGAACACTGATTCAGAAAAAAATCACATAGGAAAAACTAGAAGTGCTAACATAAACCGAAACCAAAGTAATTTATTTGGTTGAAAAACCACTCAGTGATTTTAAATACCGTAAAATCTGTATATAATGTAAAACGTTCCAATAAAGATAAATGTAGGACCACATCGCTTTGTGTGTTTTACAGTAATTACTGTAAAATGAATCCAAGCATCAATCCAGTTTGCATTTACAATAAACAAAAATAAAAACATTTTTTGTAACATTTCTGATATTAATTTCTGATAGTAGTTTTTTCTGCCTCATCAGTCAAATCCTCTGTTCATTCCAATGTTCAGCTAATTGGTTCTTGACTCATTAAGACACTTTTCTGTGCAGTGAGTCATTGAGTTTTTATCTCTTTATGTGTCACACATGTCTGATTGAGATTGATCTTGGTTTAATGAATTAGTAAGGTGTCTAACTCGTAATGAGCCAGGTTAATGAGTCAAAAAAATAATTTTGATTTAGTAAGTCAACTGTTAAACCTGTTAATGACAAGTTGGGCAGTTCAGGGAGTCAGTGAGTTTGAGTGAGTCAATCTGATTCATCTTGCTTTGTGAACCAGTATAACCAATTTGTAGATAAGATAGGACTGTAAAAAAGAAAAAGTTCACGAATTGGACCTTACTAAAATCACACAGATCCACCTGAGGGCCACCAGTGGATAACAGTACACACTTTTACCACATCAATACACTTGCAATCCTGACTAAGTACACATGACAGAGAACGAGATTGTCCCAAACTCTTTATCTACACCTCCCTTACCCTTTCTCCCTCCCTTTCTCTCTCTCAATTTCACAGTATCTCTACTCCTCCCTTTCTTTTTTTCCCCCTGACTGGAGATTGAGTTTGAGCAGATGTGCTGCTTTCCTCCGCTGCCAGCCCCGCTCTTGCATCGCTACGCCCTCTGCGCGGTGTTAATCGCCTGATCTTGGCGTCACTTTCCCTGCCACTTCTCAGAAATATTCTCCCGTCCTCTGCTCGCTGCACAGGTCGCCTGCTATTTTAACAGCCTTAGGGCTGGCAGCCTTTTTGTGAGTGTGTTTGCAAGCTTTCAGAGCGGTGCAAACAAAAGAGGTTGACACGAAAATAGGGGAAACACTCTATTGATTTGACCTATCCCGTACACACTGTGAATGGCATTCGCTGCTGATGGCGCCCTGTGCACAGTCTGGGCCTTTTCAGAGAGTCTCTGACTACGGTCATCGACACCGCATTTAGAAAGGATGACTCCTTATGGGTACACAATGGGAGCAAGAGAGCTGAGACCAATTTGAACATTTAAACACAGCCAGGATGAAAACGTCCCTGTGAATTACCTCTAAGAGATGTAAACCTCCTTGCTGAAGTCCAAATTCCAATTAAAAGGTCCAACATCAGCTGTTAGGACTAAGCAGTACTGCATATGTTGAAGTAGCTGTAAATGAGACGCCTTTGGAACTTAAGGATCACTGACTAATCATCCTCATTTGTAAGTTTAAACCTTAAAATATTTTACATTTGTGTATAGCAATTGCTTTTTTATTTTATATACTTATTTGTGTATCATTTTATTTATTTTTTCTGCTTGCCCTCTGCATACTGTAGATCAGCTGTTATTTATGTAGCATTTTGAAGGATTTATACTCGAATATGCTGCGTGCCTCTATACTATTCTCTATGCTACTTTCTATACTTGTGACCGGTGAAATAACAGAGGAAACAACAATTTATTGACTATAGTCAATTCAATCTCAGTTCAGTGAAGTCAAATCCGCGTGAAGCAGGCAGAAACAATGGAGGGACGCGCAGGAACTGCAGTGGGCAAATCCTGGACAGATACAGGATCCTGGGTGACTTCACTGGAGGAAGCGGACAAGTCAGCCAGAGGACACAAAAATCCGGAGCCGTAATATCAGGAGCGGAACTCTGTAACGCCACACAGCAAAGCAGAGGAACTGACGAGGACAAGACAGGTTAGCACACATTAAATAGTGTTGGATAACGAGCCACAGTTGGAAGTAATTAGCTTGTTACCCACACTCATCCACACCTACTCATTCATACACACAACAGGCATGAATGAGATTGTGAACACATGAACTGTGACAATACTAACATCCATTTACTGTACCTGCGACAGGTTGGCCACATGCCGGGTTTGCATGAATTAGATTTGAATCTAAAGATTCCTGACCAACCAGAAGCCAATATTCTGCAATTCAAAATAGGTAAGATGGATGCTATTTTTTATAGAAGGAGACAGGCCAGCTGTGGTTATGATTACAATACAGTGAATTTACAGGTGTCAGCAGAAATGGTAACTATGGGAAATAGGTTCGGAGAACATGATTTTATACAGTTAAATAAACAAGACGTTAATACTGGGTAAGTTACATTTTAGACACAACATTTCCAATTATTTTATCTGCTTTTGTTCTATCAACAGTTTAAAAAGCCTAAAGCCTGAATGATACTTCATAAAGACAGCCACTTGCATCATTCCTGAATAAATCAGCATTTTTTTAAAAAGGGGGGGGTGTCATGAAAGTTTGATTTGTTCTGTGTTTAAGAGCATTTACCAAATGACAAAAAGGACCACAAGTCACTCAGATTTCACTTTCTCCTTGAAATGGGATCTCTTTATAATATTAACGCTCCTTAACCTACACCTTGTGTTTTTGTACCAGTTCTAACACCATGGCAAAACTTTGATCAAAGTATGTTAACTGTTCTGTACGTTGCACAGATAAACAATATTTAGAATCCCAGCCTTTAAGGATACAAAAGAGCAGTAGATTTATTGATTTATTTACTTGTATTACATTGCTGCCACACAGATCTAATATAAACATGCAATTAATTTCCAAGCTGTTTACCTTCACAGACATAATGATTGTTTTTGTATTTCATGTGTTTTATCATAAACTTCTATGTATTTTACAGTTTAAGTGCAATAAGACAAGGAAGAATTTATTACTTGCATGCCATGTTTCAGTGGCTTTCGGTGCACATCCTTTGAATGTATGCACTTAGAAAAACCTATATGGAACATATTGTAGCTCATTAAGGGAAGTGTATATACATAATTACTATTAATTATGATTAATTGCAGTTATTTATATTAGCTGCCAGTAGTAACTGTAGCAGAATTACCATCAACTAATCTGTTCATTCAGCGAACACATAGTGTAATTAAGAAGGGATATTTTCTTGGCCACAGAAAAATACCTTCTTAAAGTATCACTGCATTAGAGCATGTAGCAAGGGCCGAAATCATAAAGGGAAATTAATTTGCAAGGCAAAATCAGAACCTCATGTAATTTGTGCAAACATTTTATTAACTCTACGTTAACTCACATAACTGAACACACACGTATAAATACACTCACATAAGGGGAAAGTGCAAAGAAGGCTTAAGGGTAAAGTCCTTGGGTACCAAACATCAAATGTATTGATCTAATGAGGTGGCGTACGTTGACGATCTATCAAAAACTTGCATAAAACAGTATACCATACACAATACGATATACAAGTACAATAACAATATACATTATGACCTGAAGGATATGTGTTTACTCAAAGAAAGTTTTCCTGGGAATTCATTTAGGGAAAAGTCCAACTAGTCAGAGTTGATTTGTTCACATTCCTTCAAGCAATAAATCAGTCGGTTGCCATGGAATCTGAGGCCTGGTTTCAGTCAGATATTTAAACTAATTTGGGTTTAAACGAGTAATTTCCATTTGAGAGACATAACAATCAAAACCAAACTGATGTTTTTTGACAGAATATCTAAGGGTACAAGCTACAATGGCATAGTCCCGTGTTTTTAAAATAGAGATGATATATGTAATTGTATAATATCAATTAATGTGGGGTATTTTGACCTGAAGCTTCACAGACACATTTTGGGGACACCTGAGATACACCTAAGGGGCATAATAGGTCTCCTTTAACTATTGGTTAAGTGAACGACTCACACTACTGACACTACAGTCATTCAGCAATTTTGATCTAATTGTTTGAGTGAATGATTCAAATGACTCCCTCATAAAGATGGGAGGGGTGTGCCTCATACACCCATGAATCTGCTGTTGATGAACGAATACTGTGTTCAAAAAGAATTTTGTAATATTGCAAAAGAACCAAATGTTTCATACATTGAAGCTCATGAGGGGTTTATCTCTGATATCAGACTGCTTTGAGTACTACTCTTGTGTCATTCAGCAGATCTACAGCAATGAATGCATTCACAGTGGAGCGATTGAAACATTATTGAGAATATTACAAGGCAGGGCTTTCATCTCACAAGTAACCTTATGTAAATCATATTTGTGATGCCTGGCCACTTAAGATGGAGTCTGAGTGGTGAAGTGGCTTATTGAACGCAATAGATTCAAAGCAGATTATACCCAGAGTAACTATTCGGGCGATATTGCATGGCAAAGAGTCTGGAAAACAGATTAAACGAGGGCAACTACTTTAGGCATTAGTTGTTGAGTACGTTATATGTTATGTCTTGTTTTCCACCAGCACATACTTTTATTAAACAACAAAAGGTTTTGAGTACATCATTAAATGATTTAGCACCAATTAATGACTCTTTACATGCGGGCTAATCTCATTTACATGCCACACTACTCAGAGCTTGAATTTCCACAAAACTAAAAAGCTCTCAAAGCCTTTTCTGCGAGTGGATTGGCTGCCGAGAAGAGTAGGAGTGAGACAAAGGGAATATTCTAAAAGATGAGACGCAGCAGTGGCGTGTACATTGATGTTTGTTTTTTTATGTTGGCTCCCTGCATCACAACATCGTGGACGTATATATCAGTCTCAACGACTTTCATTCTCGGTTTATTTTCCTTTCTTAATTTCTCTTTTTCTTACTCCCTTACGACATGTCGTGGGTGCTTTCAGACTCTCTCTGCAATACTTCTCTGTCACTCAATCAGGGAAAAGTTTAGCATTTCCCTGTCAACTACAGTTTCACTATTCCATTTTTCTTGCTTTATTATGGAGGAGCAATGTTTTACAGCACTAATCAAATAAACCATAACTTGTTCTATTTAAATTTTTCCACTAGAAACTTATCTGGATTAAATTGGAAAAAAATAAAATTTAAGAGCAGAGCAGATTTATTGGAAGAAAATGCACAAATGAACTAGCATTAGAATATTATGTCTATTATGCTTCTTACATAAATGCATTTAATAGTTACACAACCATGCTGTAGTTCTGAATATTAAAGCATATATGCCACAGAATATTAATAGAGCAACACTGCTGATTGATGTTCTGCCTCCTTTGTGCTGCGTGTCGTGACAAAAATATAAGGTTCATTTTAGCTGGAAGATCTGATCTCTTTTAAGTGTATGACGTGATGTATTTTTGTCTTTGTATAAAATCTATTCCATCTGTTTTAATCGTTCCACGGTCTGAATAATAGAGCAGAACACCTACATACACAAAAGCCCTTGACTCACTGACCCTCCCTTTGAGAGCGTTTGACATTAAGAGGGTGTTTATGAATGCAGACGATGTGGTCAGCCGTGGCCACTTCCTGTGCAAGGAGTTTGAGTTGATTACTTTTTGATTTACTCAGTACTTCTACAAGCACTACATCAACAGCCTTTATAATCTCATGTATAATCTTGCATGCAATCACAGTCGGTTTTCAACACCCAGTCCTCAGAAACTCACAAAGAATTGGTCTGATTCCATTGCATATGGAAATAATATAATTGCTGTACTTTTCTCAGTTCCGTTTACTGACTTTATGTGTGTGTGTGTAGGGGGGGGCGTATATATATTATGTATTGTTTTGTATAAACAGTGTGATATAATTAATATTTATGTCTTATGGCAAGACACTCAAAGGTGCCATAGAATGGAAAACTGAATTGACCTTGGCATGGTTGAATAATAACAGTTCCCTATCAGTCGGTCACTCCGAGTCACGTCGGTGACCGACGAATAGGAATCTCGCTTCGAGATG
>JAUMHQ010000083.1:10208443-10221747 GCA_032361165.1 Enteromius paludinosus
GGCGTTCCCATATGCGTTTTGACGCAGTGTCTCGTTCCTTCAAGGAACAGGGGTTATATGCATAACCCTGAGACGTTCTTTCTGAATAAAACTATTTATTTCTTAAAATGAAATGACTAACTCAAACTAAACCAATGTTAGTGTGTAAAGCATATGCTTTTAAAGAAGGAGGTCCATGTATACTATAGGCCTGGAGCTCAAAAGTCTTCATTTGAAATGTATGTACATTGGCCTCAGCCTGGCCTCTCTGCATTTCAGGGTCACGGTACATTTAAATAATGTCCCATTCCATCACATAAATGTCAACCACAACATCAAAAAGCGATTTGAGCACTTCCTTCAAAAATGCCCAAGGCCATAGTAAAACAGATTTTGATGTGCTTTTTTAGTTACACTTAAAATAACAACCGTTTATTCCAGGGCAAATTTACTATTATGCTGGACATTTTGCTATCTATTTTAAAAGAATGAGAGCTGGAGGAAGATGCTAAAAGATTAAAAATGTTGTTTTTTTTTGTGACAGACAAGGCTATTTATAGAAGCAATTCTCAGTGGCACCAAACCTAGATATCTTATTTACCATTCTGAGGCAGGATTGGGCTTGTATATGATTGCCCTGTTACCTTGACTATATTTCTACATGGATCATAGGAGTGTGGGTTTTTGATGGCTTGGCATTAATAACAGTGGTCTGTGATGCAAGGGAAGCAGGTACAGGCCATAAAGGTCAAGTGGAAAATGTTCAGTAAATGTTACCAAATGGACTTGGTCTTTTTGATGCGTTTCAGCAGTTCTGAGCAACTCTTCAATGCAGTAATTACACATTGTCCCAGCACAATGGCTGTCAAAAGAGCCATTATTTAGGATGATAGTGATGTTCTGAAGCGCTTGCTATGATAACATTTAATACATAAACTTTTGACCTACAGTACATAGATTTCAAATTTAGCACAACAATGCAGCCTTTAGATTTGGAGCCTGCCTCACCATTGAAAACAGAAAATAAACTCTTTTAAAAGAAGAGCATTTATGTCTAGCAATGACAGAGAGTCAAAACTAGCTTATCTTAAAGGCCATGTCTAGAGCGTCTGAGATATAACTCCGAGCTTTACTTACTGTAGCAGGCTGACACACCATTGATTTCTTCATTTTTGAAGGCCAAGTGAGCTCACATTCTGCTCTCACATCTGTATAGCAGAACTATGTTGAACCTGCAACGCACACACACCGTATGTTTCCCCCGAGACACGAAGACACCGTAAACCTGCTGATCCTCCAGCATGCTGAGCTCATCAAAGCAGTGTTGGGAGAGCTCTGTAACTGAAACCTCCCAAGCAAACATAATTTATATGTTAGTAACCGGTTAAGAGTTTAATTAGGATTATTTAAATGGTTTCTTATGCTATAATTTTTTTAATATTTTATTTTTAAATACATTTTTTTTATAGTAAGGATATCACTTTGTGTCGAAAGCATTAGACGTGAACAGATACAATTGATTTGGCAATTGAATATGATGCTAAAATGACATTTTGTTTGATTATTTTGGTTTGCTTAAAACTGCATAAACTCATTATTAGATGCATTTTATATTCTTTGCTTCCGAGTAAAGAAATTACAATGAAAATAAATGCACATACTTTATTATTTTTTCCCGCTAAAATGTTTACGCAATAATTTTAGTAAAGCAGCTGTAGTGTATTGAATATAATAAAAACAAGCAAAGACACACAAGAAATTCACTCCTCCTTGTAGGCCTGGGAAAATATAAGAACATTAAATCGACCACACTTCCTTCTCTCCCCCGCTTCTCATTTAAAGACAGGGACTAATTCATTCAGTCTCTGTAGGACTTTCCCCTTTCCATTTTTTTAAGAGGGTGGATAGGCTTGGAACGTTTATTTCGAATTTGAACCATAAATTGTGGTCTGACAACCTTAGCTTGTTAACCAACTGGCGTCTGCTACAATTCAGAGGTGTTTAGATAAAATTGCACTTCAAAGAAATTCAATGAACTTGTATATGTTGCGTTCACATGCGTGCACATGAATGTGAGCTTCTAATGTAAGTCACATGTAGGGTTAATTTCCATCTGTTCACAGCAGTTCATTTACATACAGTAAATCAAGATAAACAGAGAAAACGTGCACAAATATACATAGTAGGTGTATCAAGACACAGCTATGTTTAGAAACTGAGTTTCGTTGCCGACATTGCATCCAGATGTGTAAATAAATGCTTTCTTTACTTTATAAACATGGAGCTTTTTAATGTCATTAATCTTGTGTTTGATGCCAGGTCAAACAGTCAGAAGGTTACAAGCAGCTCTGGGTGTTGATTGTGTTGTTACAACATGCGTGTGCGGCCACGGTTTTGAGCTTTGGAACTGTATACGAGGCTGATATTATTTATGAGTGTCTAACTCGGAGCAGGTGCCCCTCAGGCTCTGACTCTCTCATACCTGAAGAAACTGCAGGGCCTAAGAGGCCTAAAGGTTTAGCTGCAAATCAGCACAGCACATTAAATTTTTACCTGCCAAGCCCTGACACTGTGTTATACTGTGGGAATGATGAAGATGTCATAGAAATAAGACTCCATTATAACTCAGGATTTGAATGACAGTTTTCTGGGAATTTTTCCAATGATCAAACGAGGTCTGGCTGTCACCTGTCTGGATCTGCAGATATGATAATTTATTTATTACCTAGAAAAATACTGGTTTCTTAGTCTCAGCATTTTTAACAGCCCTCTCTGTTGTATTTGTCTGTCAGGGTTGCAGTCCTGCAAAACTGTATAAATACACACATGCACATACATTTTCTATTGTGGAAAACTTTTACTGTTGCACCATTACATTCCTCCACATGACATCTTATTTTGATGTGACTACCAGCCTGGCTTTTGACAAAAAAAAATTGAATAAAAAAGCCTTCAATTGTTATTTATAATTTATTTGTATTTATGTATGTATTTATTTATTTTTTTTTAAATGAGATGCATCAGGGTTCACTATTGATAAAAATTTTTTTTGGACGTTCATAAAATTCAAATGATTCAGTTAAGAACTCAACTTAGCCATTTGCAGCTGTTCTCACGTTAAATTACTATTTTGAACAAAAAGACTGCAAATAATAATCCGTATGATCCATTTGTAGTTTACTTTAAATGCTTAAATGAATTGTTCGTACAAAAAATGAACATTTCTTCAAAATGTATTCACCCTCAGGACATTCAAGATGTAGATGAATTTGTTTATTCAGAACATGTTAAGATACGTGTTCCATTTCTTTACTTGTTTAACAATAAGCCCACAGTGAATGGGTGCCGTCATGATAACAGTTCAAATAGCTATTGAGAAAAAACATCACAACATTTCAAGTGCTCCAGACAACTTTAATTAATGTCTTGTGAAGCAAAACTGAAGTTGAAAATTTCAAATCAGTTTTTAACTTCAAAGCATTGCTTCTGGCGAACTCTTCTACATCTTGAATTTTACTTTGTCATTTTTGGGAAAACTGTTTGGGAAAAAAATATGTAATATGTAAAATTTAAAAGGGGTACTCAAGCTTTAAGTGGAGTAGTATTTCATTAGGGTAACTGTACTTTATCTTGTGATACTATATGTGTAATTCATCCACCATAATGTGTGGGGGCTATTTCAGTAAAAAAATACCACAGTAGGCCCATCATATAGATGCCTCAGAGCTGCAAGAGCTTTAGATAAGACACTCCATTAACAGACCATTATCAGCTGAGACTGGCATCTCTGCATCAGTGTTGAGTGTTTTTCAGAAAAGATTTAGCCCTAACAGTGAAAGAGATCTTTGTGTTTTTTTTTCTGTAGTGCAACTGACTAAGCTAGATTGGGGCGACACGTTATGCTGTTCTTTTGGAGTGGAGTACAAATAGTTTTTGACCTCTAAGAAAATGCCGTCTTTGCTGTGCTTCTTAAAAAGCTTTCAAGGAGTCAAGTATTAATCTTTCGTTTGTTCCTGTTCCACCTGGTGCCATCATCCTGACTGCAGTTTATATCGGGGATGATGTGTCTCCATACAAAGGAATGAAAAATTCATCAAGTGCCCATCTGCAAACTCTACTGAAATCTTTCTGGGGTTCATTTAGTCAGATTAAGAGCTCATAAAATGTGCTCGTTGTTCTAGATTCTGACAAGCTCATATCTTTTGAAATGGCAGTAAAAGCTAATAGGAATTTAAATGATTCTCTGACGAGTGAGGAGGGTGCAGGATTAAGTTAAAATACAAGATAATGGCCACTGTTTCCTAAATGAAAGGAAGCTTCTTGCTGTGTAATGGTTCTTTAAGAAGTAATAGGCAGAAGGAAGAGTGTATGTCTAAAATCACCATAAAGACTCAAGACAAAATCACATTACATTTTATCAAGCTTCTCTTTCACTAAAAAGATCCCTCAGGACCACTTGATAATGAAAATGAAAATTTTACTAATTATGTGAAATATTAGTCCATCCTAAAGGGAACATGTAAGCGAAAACAAAAATCTTCTAAGGTCTGTATTCATTTAACAATTATTATTCATAAAGACATGCCGAAAAATCTGTGAAAAAAATCAATAGAATAAAAAAATGCAGTGTGTTATTTATTTATGGTATGTTTTTATGTATGCATGTTAATTTATATTTATTTATTTAATAATAAGAAAAAAGTGCATTAGTTTCGCTATTGATGAAATGTACTAAAGAGACTTACTAAATGATATGGCATCATAGCATATACTTTTAAAAGACAATATTTATTGAAACACAGCTTATTATTATTATTATTATTATTGTATATAATGTCTGTGCGCCGTGGTGAAGCGAGTCACGAACCTTCCAGTGGCACGGAAAAAAACATTTATTTACAAACAAAGGAAAACTGAAACAAAAGCTGGACGGCACGAACCACAGGCAAACAGGAAAACATCATCGACAGACAACTGGGCATAGAACAAGACACTGTTTAAATACTAGACACAATCAAAGGATAATGGGGAACACCTGGACACACACGGCTGGCAAGGACATGGGGATATAAAAGGTAAACAAGAGCACATGGAACTAGCCATAAGCAAAAACACAGCATAAGACAACAGACAAGACACAAGGCAACGCCTACGGCGTGACATAGCCCCCCCTCTAGGAGCGGATTCCAGACACGGAAGGGCTACAACAAAAAGTCTTTAAGGGGGGCAGAGCCTCCAGGGCGGGGTGGAAGGCAGAGACGCCCACCTGGGAGGAGCAGCCGGAGGAAACGCCCTCCATTGCGGAGCGGACAGCAGAGACGCCCACCTGGGCAGAGCAGCCATAGGAAACGCTCTCCAGGGCGGGGCAGATGGCGGGGATGCCCAACTGGGCAGACCAGACATCGGTGATGATCTCCAGGGTGGCACAGATGATTGCAATGCCCTCCAGGGCAAACCAGACAGAGACAAAGATCCCCGGGGTCGCACGGTCAGAGAGACCGGCCTCCAAGGCGGAGCGGGTGGCGGAGAAGCCCACCTGGGCTTACCAAACAGCGAGGATGACCTCCTGCTCCGAACAGTCAATAAAACCGCCCTCCAAGCTGGAGCGGGCGGTGGAGAAGCCCACTTCCAGGGCGGAGCGGATGACAGGACAGCCCTCCTGGGCATTATGGGCTGAACAGACTGTGACAGTGCCTTTCAGAACCGACCGGACAGTGACTTAGGGACCTCCATGGGTTCAACAGGCACCGATGGGGGCTCTGGAGATTCTACGGCTGGAGCCACTGGTGGACCCGGTGGAGACTCTGAGTCACACACGGGCTCCGGCGTCTCGGGCCATGGGGCCTCATAGTCTTCCTGGGGAACATGTGACAATGAACCTGGATCACCAACTGGCTCTGGGGGATCCGGCCACCTTTTTCCAGTGGCACGGAAAACACGGAAGGCAGGAATGCAATTCAAAGAACATTTATTTACAAACAAACGAAAACATAATTGACAGACAACTGGGCATAGAACAAGACACTGTTTAAATACTAGACACAATCAAAGGATAATGGGGAACACCTGGACACACACGGCTGGCAAGGAGTGAACACTAAAGAGCGGGGCGGAGTCATAAACGGGGGACAACATGGAGATACAAAAGGTAAACAAGAGCACATGGAACTAGACATAAGCAATTGCATTGGATATATGGGAAGTATTTGGCACATTTGGAGCAATAAAGGTTGAAACTATTCTCAGACTCCATCCACATGGTCATATGGACAGAAGACCTTGATTTAATGTCCCCAATAAATGTTTGTTTTAAACAGGCAGTGAAAATCCGTCCATGTGTCCACCAGGTGCTGAATCTATTGCAGGTGTACTGTATTTTATCTCCTCCCGCCCCCTCGCAAGCCATCATTTCCTCCCATTTGACACAGACCCTCTGGTCAGGATACGTATTAACATGTAAAGATGGGAGATGGGTTGGTGCGGGGGATCTGATTATGTCGGCTGTGGCCTGGGGAGGAATGTTGGCAGGGAATGGAGCTGAGATCAGGGCAGCCGGGAGCCTGCTGGGCAGATGGGATAGAGAGGGGAAAAAAGCCATCAACTCTTGCTGCTCTCTCAGCTCCTCTGTCTACAACAAACCCTCTATTCTCACCTCCTCACAGTAAATATATGTTCAGCCCCCTCTGAAGAGAGGGAAAGAGGCTCGGAGACCATGAGTGAGGGTCTCGGAAGGCAAAGAGGACGTGGTTTTCTTCCTGAAGAGTTCAGATGGGAGGTGTTGACAGGCTTTGTAAAGAAACCATAAATGAAAACGAAAAGCAAGTTTATGTTTAAGCTCATGCATTGCATTGTGTTGAGATATACTGAGCGTACAGGAAGAGCTATTCACACGGCTATATATTTTCCCTCTCAACAACCCTGTGCACTCAATTCGCACAAATGAATCATTGATAATAGCAGTCACGTCTTGTTCTTTTGCGTTCACCAGTGGTCGACGTTTTGTGAGGGAATGTGGGCTTTAAAAAGCTTTTAATCAAGCGTTAAAATGAGCCTTAAAATGGCATCCATACAGCCACTGGCTTTATTTTCCTAGTGAGAGCTGAAATAATAGCCATGCAGTTAGTGTGAGCTTTACAGCAGCCCAGAGGAATGTTAGACAGAAGGTTAGAAGATGCATCGCAAGACAAAGGTCACCTTAAATCCACAGGTCAGAACATTTATGCTTCCCATGACAACCGTTGTGATTTTACACTGCCTTATCACTGGGTGTAATTATACGTAGTCCTTCAGAACAGTATTAGGAAAGCAGCTCTTTTGGCTGTCTGTGTCAAGCCATTCACCTGTGTTTGGTGTACTCATAGAGCAAGGTTTAAGCAAAATGTAGTTACAGTAATAGGTGGTACGATGCAAAAAAGTGGTCTGAAAGGTCTTTAAAATATACTGAAATGTAATTAGCCTTTCATATCAATCTGCTGTTAAATATAGTTTCAGATACACTCTCAAAAAGTGTGTGGGATTACATATTTGTGCAAAGAAAATAGCTAACTTTGGCATAAGCATGGAACATACAGTATCTCCAAAACATGTTATTTTATAGTAAGGATGCAATTGACATTTTACAACAACATGGTCTCACTTTAAAATTGTCAGGTATTAACCAAACCATTTTGAGTAAAAATATGTTCTTAAATATGTACCAGGTATGTCACCACCATAACTGCTATTAAAAAAATGTGCCCCCTGTTACAATTGTCCCCTAGCAGAAGTGGTAGAAATGTCCTCATCTTCCTGCACTTTTTGCAGTTTGACCAGTGGTCACCTCTAGTTAATTCAAAGATTGCACCGCAGGGCTTGTGTCCTGCCTGGCTGTGAGGGGTCCGACAAGAGGTGAAAATCAGGCTGCTACAGTGTGGGAGAAGATATATAGGGTCAGCCTTCCCTCAGGATGGACTCTGAATTATTGAGTGACACTGACAGCATCAAGTGCCTTCTGCATTTGACAGGGCCCAGGGCCTAACCTCAGATTCACCCAAATCAGGCTTCACTTCAATAGAGTCACTTTCTGTGAGAGCTTTGATATCATTATACCCAGAGCCCCTCACCTTTTGGCTGTGACTTCTTTGAAAAAAAAAAAAAAGTTAAAAAGAAGAGACGGTGGAAAATAGGGCAGCAGACGGCGAGGACGTGTGAAGCGAACAACTTTCTTTTGCTTTGAGAATCACAGGAAAGTGAGAGTTGTTTTACCCCTTTGTCTGGATCTGAATTAGCAATTTGAAATTTCTGCAAATTAAATTCAAGGGCAAAGGCAAATAGCTGAGAGGATTAGAGCATGTTTAATTTGTAAAGAAAACAGGGGAAGATTCAGCTTGGTCCTCTTCATTCTCAGCCACTTAAATGGCTTTGTAATTGAAAACAACTTCATAGAAGCTCCTTTGAGAACTCATTCAGACTGTGGATTATATGCCACAAAGAAAAGGGTCTCCAAGCAAACAAGCCTCTATGTGATTAATGGCTTATTCTGCTGTGATAGCTTTAGTGCGCTAAAATATTTACAACGAGCCGTCGTAGTCAGAACTAAAGGGGTGGTGGGGGGGCCCGATTTAAGAGCCCACCACAACTTTCAATGTCACCTGGCGTTTTTTCCCCTTTTATTCCATCAGCAATGAAAAGATGTCTCTGATAATAATAATAATGTGTTATCGGCAAGAACAAAGTGACTGAGATCTAATCAGCGAGCGCATAATCCTTCTTTTTTTTTATCCCTCGTCTGTAACATCAGGTAGCTGGATTTTGATGGGGACCGGATGATTTAGGCTCTTTGCCGATGTTTTTCCCCATCCGTCGTCTCGGTGTCTCCTCCATCTCGCCTCCCTGTGGGAAAGTAACTCTCGGTGTGAACACACACGGAGAAACGCCTGATTAATAGGTCTGTTGCTTTAAATGACAAATTGTTCAAGCAACCCTCCCACTTGGACTCTCCCGTCAGCTTTATATTGGCATAATTTCTATCATATCTGCTCCTAACAGCGTATCCGTAGACAGAGGTAATGCCATTCCAGCAGTGCTGGAAGAATTTCCAGATTCCTCGAATATAATTTACGACCTCAAAAGCAATCAGGATAGAGTCATCCTTATTCAGGGCAGATGCTTGTATTGCAACCCCTTAATCTGAATCTCTCGCCTCCACACATTCCACCTTATAGCTTTTGATTTCCAAGACTCACAATCAATTACAGCGTATCAAGTAATCAATTAAGTGTGAGCTTTGTGTATTGGCAAAAAGAGTGCGCTAATGTGTCCCGTATCTACTGCTGTTGGGTTAGTTTGCTCTCGAACCCCTCAGGGGCGCTAACTTGAAATAGCTTCGCTTCTCTGGTCTCACTTTTCTTTTGTTCACACTCAGAGCTGAAAAAAAAAAATGAATTGCAAGTCTACTAATCTCATTCGTTTTTTAATGTTTAATTCCGCTCTGAAAGCATACGATTGTAGTACTCTAAAACAAACTCCACTCTGAGAGTTGAGGCGCCGAGTGCGGGAGTTGCAATTTATTGCTCATGATCTCTCATTTCACTTCACATAATTGCCTGCATCCTTGAGGTATACGTCAGGAGCTGGTGCTTTGAAAATAACTGTCTCAATAAAACAAGATGTATGTGACAACAGCGTGAGAGTTTAGTTTTGCTCTGGGGAGCGGGTGCTGTAGTGTGTAATAAAAAACGGCTTTGCGTTCTTCCCTATCAACCTATCTCTTCTATGTTGTTATTGGTTTACCTGCACTAAAATGCTCACCTGAGGGCTAGTCTTCACCTTGGACAAGGTTTGTCTTGGTCAGCCATCCCATATTTTCCTGAAACTGACCCTGCAGACAGTGATTATCTCGTCTCCGCTGACTTAAGCAAAGCGCACACTATCGCAGTGGAAAATGTATTGTTTAGTGGCTCTTTCAACGCTCAGGAGACTTAATGGAACTTTTTAGTTATGCCTCATTTAATATTTTTGCCTCATTGTTTCTCTTAGGTTTCTTAAGTGAAATAATAATATACTGTACTTTGGCGAGCAGTAAGAATACCTAAATTAATACCTAAATTAAATCTATTTTTTTTATAAATTACTTGCGGTCAGTAAGATTTTTAATGTTTTTTAAATACGTATCTAATGTTTACCCAGGATGCATGTGTTTGAATACAGCAAATTAGGACAGCAAAGAGAGGGAGAGGGTGAGTTTTCAGGACTGATGATATTACTGCGCAGCGCCGGTTGTAGACAAATTTTACTAGGGGGGCCAAGAAGGGGCCAGTGTTTAACCAGAGGGGCACATTAAAAAATGACAACAATCCTCGGGTTTCCCCTAGATTCGCTGTCAGGCTTTGGTCGTTCTACGCTTACAGCATGGCGGGATTGATCTGTGTTCCCATAGCGTCTTAGCAGATGCAGTACGAGTGAAGTGTCGAAAGGGAACGTACAGGCTACTTCCGTAACCCAGGTTCCCTGAGACACGGGAACGAGTACTGTGTCCCTTGCAATGCTACAACCATTCATCACTTCAGTCGAAGTAACCTGAAGCCGACTGTGCGCTGACCGCTTATATATATGCGGCCACGCCCCCCCCAGGCGAGCTTCGGCCCCTTCAGACGAGCTTCGGCCATTGGCTCGGTGTAGACGGCGTTACGCCGATTGGTTTAATCTTAAACTACTGCAGCGGCCAATGACCGTTGCAGTTATCACTGCGTGATTGAATAGGCTTCAGTTAGGGGAAAAATTTTGTTTTCCCAGAAAATCCAGAGGTTTCAATGACAACAAATGCCGCTCTAATTTACCCGTGTAGAACAATGTGTCGCATTAGTTCCACTTTTGGCGCTTGTGTGTAAAATCATAATATATTCATACTTTTTTATTTGGTCAGCACAGGGGGGTCACAGGGGTGGCCAGGGACATGTCTACAGATGCACGGGCCTCCCTTGGCCTCTGTGTAGAACCGCCACTGTTACTGCGCCGAGGTTGAAGTGCTGCAAAGTGCTTTTCTGCCATACCTTAAAGTTATCATTTTTTATCCGCTTCGAAAATCGCCACGTTTTATTTTGTGTCACCATACTTACTTGTATAACTAGTCATGTAACCGTCTTTAAATAGGGAAAACGTGCAGGTGTGGTGGCTTCTAAATGCATGCCTGTTTGATACCAAAGGAATGAATGGAGCTAATCTAGAACTAACGTAGTGGAGCCGCGCACTAGAGCGATTAAATGCACGCACTGAGACGGGACAGATATGTATCAACTCGTCTAAGTTGAGGGAAGAACACTGGGAAAAATGGAGAAACTGTGGAGTATTCCTTTAACAATGTTCAAAACAGTTGTATTCTATTTTTCTATTTTGTTTGTGTAAACCATCTAACATTGTAATTGTCTTTACTGTCACTTGTGCATTCTTATTAAATTAAAACAAACAAACAACAGTTCAATGAATCACTGCGCACCACTTTTTGCAACAATCAATCAATAGTGCGCCAAAGTGGTTCTGTGTATTATGTTTCAGCAAAATTAACTCTTTATTATTTATGTTATGATAAATGACTCACCTCTTCTGCCGTTATGCTGCGTCATTCACCTTTGATGCCCTTCCTGCTTTTCATGCAATGTGTCCACATCATTGTGGAAGCCAATATAGTTGTGCATAGTACATATTATATTTCTGTTTCAGGTACAGTACTATATGTCCACCAATTCACTCTGTATTGACGCTGTGCTGTGCTTCACATTGTGCTTAACAGTACCCTTCAGTCATGACTTATTCTCAATAAAGCATGGCCTCTCCTGCCGTTTTGCTTACATACTGCAATTTTATACTGTTATTGCATACTCAAATGAGGCATGTGGCCAATTTAACGCCAGCTCATGAATTAAATGTAACTCAATTAACTTTTGATTTTTTTTCCCAACTCTGACTTCAATAGCATTTCACCTGCGAGAAGTGGTAGCGAAGCAAAAGTGTTGGCGCTATTAATGAAGCTGTGCAGTATCTTATTCAACTGCCTCAGGGCTTCATTCAGCACGAGGCTAGAGCTGGATTTTAGAGTTTTTATTTGACTTGTGTTTATAGAGATGCCCACTGAGGCATAGAAATCACATACGAATGATACAGGTGTGTGCCATATTACATAACAATCCAAAGTTGTGGCAACAGAAAGTCTGTGGGTGATTGATGACTTACTGAGCACTGCACTTTGCATGGTTAGATAAAGCTACTACAGTATTTCTCAGCGACTAAATCATTATGCTGGTGGGCTACTATCATTAACGTCATTCATGATTGACATCAACTGTGCCAACACGTCAACAGAACTGTTAAAGTAAATGTTCCTCACCCTGCAGCGTTGTAAATCTGCAGCAAGTTTCCCCTAGGTGTCACATTCCATCACGTTTCTACAAACTACACCTGATATTACCGATAACTGTCTATGCTGTTTAGTTTGGTAAACAAAAGATAACCTGGCATAATTCACCAAGCCGTCCCCCACGGTATACAGACTCTGGGAATACTGACAGCCGCTTCTACAATCCCTTGACATCTTATTTTAGGCAGCTCTCCCAGAGCCTGGAGGAGTCGGGGCCAGCATAGCAGATGCCCCGGGGCGGGAGGCAGAGGCTGGACCACGTGTCTACTGAGCTGGCTGCTGCGGGTTTCTTTAGCTGTGTTATCAGTTCTCATAGACTCTGAGAGCTTTTGCTTAGGAGGAGCTGGTCAAGATGTAAAATAATTGGGTGTTTGGTGGCATCGTTACAGACTTCCATGCGAGTGATGGGAGCATGCTGGGCCTAATTAGAAATTTCTCATTTGACAGACATACAAGAAAGACTGCTTGATCCCAGTTAATTGTCAGTAATTTGATGTTTGTCTGGCTGCTTAATTCCTGAAGGTCCTGTGTCGTGTTTTACAAAACAAGACAGATTACCAAACTAGCCAGACTAGCGTGTCCAGAACAGTATTGAATATGAGTATATTTTGGTATGGTTTTCACAAAAAGCAATCAAATACCTTCAGATGATTTTGCTGATATAAGAAACTAAGTTTGTTCTTTGCATAATTTAAAAATGTTTTTTTTTTTTTTTTACTGTTATTCAATAAAACAAATATATTTGAACCAATAGAGCAAAAACAGTACATATTAGACATATTTTTACTATTCAAAATAACAATTTTCTGTGTTAATATATTTTAAAATGTCATTTATTAATTATTAACTATTGGGAGATTTAAAGGTGCCATAGAACGGAAAACTGAATTTACCTTGGCATGGTTGAATAATAACAGTTCAGTACATGGACATA
>JAUMHQ010000083.1:10244797-10259520 GCA_032361165.1 Enteromius paludinosus
CAATTTTATATATGTCACATATATTAAAAACCTATATTAAAACATATATGTTTATATAGGTTTTTTCCGTGTGGGGTCTCTCACACATGTAACATTGGAAATCTTTTGGATTGGTTAATTCTAAATGGTTCTCTTTCACAGCACTGGAAATGTATACATTTTTGTAAATTTGTTCATCCAAAATGGTTCTCCCTCTCATAAAAAAATTTGCCCTGACCATATCATTACACCTAAACCTTAACCTTAACCTTGAGTAATCCCTAAAATCAGAGGAAATTATAGATGAATGTCCAACTCATTTCTATTGAGGCCTTCACTGCAGTTTCCAAAAGAAATGAACACTAGAAGTGGTAAAACTTTGACATCTTTAATTCCTTTTCACACAAATTTACAGAGTTTCGATAAATAAAGTGTAATTTTGGCACAATTACTTGAAGAATATCATGTGACTTCAGAACAATATTAATATCCTGGGAGATTTGAAAACTGATGCCTCTGTATGTTAGGATCATACAGTACATATCCAGCTTCATATCTAAGTTTTCAAAGACAGTAGGTTTTTTGATACCTCATGAAGTACAGAGATGTACTGTACTTGAGAGGCGAGGAGCTCTGGTTTGAATCCTTTGTAACTATGGTTTGACAAAACTGTTCAAATCTGTGTAAAAGGAAGTTGAAATGGCATGGTTGCATTAACAAATGTGTGGGTGGGGTTAGTGAATAACCAGCGCTCTCTCCACATTCAATACCATGACTGAGGTGAGACCCTTGAGCAAGGCACCGTTCCCCCAACTGCTCCCCAGGCGCCGCAGCAATGGCTGCCCACTGCTCTGGGTGTGTGTTCATGGTGTGTGTGTGTGTGTGGTTGTGCACTTTTCACTGCTGTGTGTGCACTTGGATGGGTTAAATGCAGAGCACAAATCCCTTGTATGGGAAACCATACCTGGCCACATGTCACGTCCTTTCTTTTGCATTTGCATTTGCTATCCGGTAGGTTTAGGGTTGGATTTGGTGTAGTACTGTACATATTTCCTATGATGGGGCATTAGAAGCAATAAAAGCAATATGCAATATGTATCTATAGCAACGTAATAAAAATTTAAAACCCGTTTTAGCGCCACTCACTGGACAATTCTCTTTGAAACTGGGCGAAAAGTAAAAATAGTATTTTTTTTTATGAGACCAGTTTGACAATTGACTTATTTTAGTTTGAGAAGTGTGTTCATGTTAAATTGAAAGCATACTTGTTACTTTTCATCTTTCTATACACTTTCTCTAGACTAAAACAAAAAAAAAAACATCTCAATTTCTTACCAAATGATCTCAGTATGGCACAGGCCATCTTGCGTCACTAAGAGGGTCTTGAGGTGGAGTCACAGTATCATAGTCCCACCCAAATCACAAGAATTACCTAAAATTCTGGAAACCATCTTTGGAAAGTGTAATATGATTGTTAGTTTATCTCAGGTTCCATTACAATGCATGGTGAGGGCGGAGTTTATGACCTATATTGCATTCACCTGGCAATCCAGATGCTTTCGCTTCACTTTCCAGTACTCATGTGGCACACTTGGTCTTTTTCCATTAAGTTATTTTATGTGCAATATCACTATATCAAAAAGTTGAGCAAATCTGACATTTGACCTTCGTATTCAGATTTAAAATGAAGTAGATGTTTGAACGGAGGACCAGAGAGAGTGAAATGTGCGATGCATTAATGATGATGGCCAGACTAACACAGCTGTGGGAGATTCAAACTGATACGACACTAATGCTAAACCGTCATGCCGTGAGATGCTCGTTCCTCCAACGCTTTCTCTGATATGTATAAACAAAGATGCCTCCAGCCACGACATCCTTTGGTTGAACAATATTTATAGCACATCTAGGAAACAGCGGCTGATTTCTTTCCTTTCCCTCATCATTTCTTCTCTTACCCCCCCATTTGAATAACGAATCTTTCCCGTTGGAAAATTCCTCTGGTGTAGAAATGAAGACATCTTGAGCTCAACTTCAAACACTCTCTTTGGTAAACAGACACTGTGGAGAGAGAGCGTTTCATCCGTGCCTCTGGGATATTATTAAGCCTCTCTAGCTCAGACTGCGGAAAAAAGGGAGACTGCGGAAAAAAGAGAGTGAAATGGGAAGATAAGGAGGTAACTCCTGTTTTCTCAGCTACAACACTGAGAAATATGGGCATCTGCTGAACCAACCTGGTTCTGGGAATATAACCGAAGCATGCCATTTCATTAAACTGGGGCTGTATTCAATCACACACATTGTAAGGTGAATTGAAACACTGGGAACGAGCCTGACTCCTGGGAGGAATACCAAGTGTATATAACACAGAAATGAATTTACTTTTTATGACAATGACAAAAGGCTCAGTATTTAGGAGAGACAGTATACCTGTTGTATAAGTGCAACATCACACTCCTGCCTCCTAAACCTCCACATCCCAAGGACATATATGAGATTTCTATGTGTTCAGTATAAGTGAAAGTGCCCTCAGCCCCTGCTTACCTTCTCCTAACCTCTGTCTCATACTTGGACTCCATGAGCTTTGACATCCATTAAAATACTCACAATTCCTCCATTCATCAGCAGCATATTTGGGTTCTTGGTTCATTCTCCGAATGCGGATAATGACAGCGCATTCCAACAAAATTAATGCAGTAGTACCACAGGAATGATGATGGAAATGAGCCATGAAGACAGACCTAATGGGATATAGTAATGTTTACCGGTTGAACACTTATTTAATCTTTAAAAGGATTTCTAGCACTTAGTGAATCAGAGTGAATGGCATCGTTGTGCTTACTTGAGAAGAAAGTTGAAATAGAGAGGCTAAACAGAGAAATGTGATGCAATTCTGGTCCTTCTGCTTTATTGTTCATATGAAAATATGCTGATATGAATTTCTCATTTGTATGCAGTGTCAAATCACCATTTTTGCTAAAATCCCTCAAAAACCAGCACACAGCTTTCAAGAATGGAAAATAGAATCATTAATACTTCATTTAATGGGTTTGTACTGTAAATAAAATGTAACATCTACTGTAAATAAACTTTTCTTTCCGTCCGAAATTTTATTTAATATCACTGAATCAACCTAAACACATTAACTCATACCAACCTAATGCAATTTTAACCCCGATTTTGACTCGCCGAAAGGTTTTGAGAAATCGCCGCGAATCTGACTGAATAACATCGGCGATTATACCTACAGCCAATGAGAGAGCAACATCCAGGACAGTGGAACGTTGGGGGAGGAGTTACGAAGGTATAGAAGGTAATTATCCATAATCTTCTTTTCGTTGCAAATGATTGCACATGCAATTTTTATGGCAAGCTTATTTTGCTTGCTACTATTTTTAATAATAATCCCAGTCTCACGTGAGAACTCCTTGGTCTTGCACACGTGACCTCGCGTTGTTTCCATGTCACTTCTCGCGTGTTAAAAAGATATGTGATGCGACTACTTTGAAAATCGTGCTATCTGAACTCGGCATAACTTTGCGTAATCAAGTAAAAGTTCATTTTACAGTGCAGTGATTGTTTACGTCCATATGTTTTCATAGAAATGCATCATTCTAATGGGCTTCAAAGTTCATTTGGACAACTTTTGACCACTCACCCGGCAGAGGGAAGTTTTGTCACAGCGTTACACACTCAGTGGTAGATTATACAAACCAAATCAGCATCTTCTACTGATTTTCCCTGCTCTTCATGCCTGCCATTTGAAATTTACCTTCCCTGTGTTGCATTTTACACAGTTGAGGCCATTAGATGACAGACTTAGAGCAACTGCACGCTATTTGAGCAGACTGCAGCAGTTCTGTGATAAGGCGAGTGGAACATTTATGCCTCTGTAACAGAAATCAAGGGGCTTGATTAACCATTTTTCCCAGTGACATTTAAGACAGTGATTGTCTCGTTTACACTAGATTTTAGATGTGAACACGTCATGCACATGCAAATACACACATTCACCCACTCCTTCTTACACTCTCCTTTTCACCTCCTCTCACATACACATGTCCACACTAACACTTACATTCTGTCATACACGTACACCCACAAGCCCTGTGTAAATTACAATTAAACAATAAATCAACACACATCAACTCTAAACAAAAACGTAGTGTTTACAAGGGGGAAAAAGTGCCACTTTTCTATGCAAACAGATTGGGGTTAGTCACTGACTGAATACAGAATTGCATTACTCTTGTTACTAAACATAATTAAGTCATTAAAATATCATTTACCTTAAAAAATGGCAACGCAAATGAGGCCTGCAGTGGTTTCTGCCTGTTTTGAAGCAGAATGAAAATGCAGCTGATGACTTTTTAATAAAAAAAGAATGAGATTCTTAACACAACACATTGTCGGTTATTCATAAAACAGCATGTAGGATTTAATGTAGGGAGAGAAAAAACATAAATATTTCTCTAATAAAAGGCAACCTTCTGATGCCACAGTCCAATGCAGAAATGTTCTCATAAATGCTGTGATATGGCTTAATAATCCACTGGATTTTATAGGACACTGATGGCCTCTCTGATTATCCTTTTCCCATCGTGATAGTCCTGTACGTGCAAACAATTTAATGAATATGCCAGAATCTAATGTTTTATTAAACTCTGGTAATGGGAATGTCAAGGTCATGGGTTCTGTTTCCAGGAAATAAATAAAGAAGTGTTCAATTTCCAAAGATTTTTCACAGTTAATCAAGTTCTAAATAAATATATATATATTTTTTTAATAATATAATGTGTGTATAGTGTGATAATTTATTAGGTATATATAAATACACACACACACACACACACACACATACAGTAAATATTTTTTATATATATATATATATATATATATATGAACATATTTGATAATACATAGATATATTTAATATATAAACATAAGGTCTTTCTTAAATACATGCATATTTGTACATATATTTATACATATATATATATATATATATATATAAAGTATAATATAAAAGTATCTGTCAAATAAAAATATAACATAATAATACAATATAATATTTATTTCTCACACCCGTGATGTGATTCTTGGCCATCCCACCTGTAAAGAAATTCGGTCTACAAGCCTGCTGTGTTCATTTTATGCTCAAAGACGTCTTGACCAAAGAACCCAACTCAATATGTGCATACAGACCCACCCGCTATAAGCACATGTGCTGTTTATTTACTTGAATTGACGAAGAACTGATGCTCGTCTATAAATAATGTCACGTACTTGAAATAAACCACCTATGTTGAAACCTGCCATTAGTTTTTCATCAAGGTTTTGGTTATGGAAGAGAGCTCTTGTTCAGCCTTTGCAAAGCAGATGAATGCATGTTTTGACAGGTTTACATAAAATGTTGTCTCTTAACTTGGGAGTAAAATAGCCCTTTTGGCAGTAGACATGTTTTAAAGACTTCTGAAATGCAGTTGTTCATATGATGTGGTATGGCAATAAATCTTTCTGTGACGTATGTGCCGGAAGATGTGATATGAAGCAGACTACATGTCTGTATACAGCCTTAGACTACTGTAATGTGACATAGGATGATTCATGAGACACATTGATATTCATAAAGCAAATTCATAATAACAAACTGTTTAAAGCCAATATAATATACAGTATTTGATGTTTAATGCAGTAGATCACATTTTGATCTGAATTTGAGTTGGACTTTTACACTGTTTCCGCTTTCCTTTGTTAGCTTTTGTTGCTATTGTCATTCATTGTTTCATTAATTAATTTGTGTTTGTATATATTGAGCCTGTTTTCTGTTAGACTTTATCCTATTTTGATGGTTGTTCTATTTATGTTTTTTTGTTTGAAGGTCCTGAGAAGTGTTGCCAATTTAGCTACTTTGTAGACTTCCCTACTTCCCCACCCCCTCTTTTTTTTAGGTTTAGGGACTTAGCAACTTCTTGGACGAACTTTATCTAAGTTCTTATCTTATCTTAGCTCCAATCAACATCTTTGATCTTAGAATTTCAGAGTTTCGATACATTGATCGTTTTATTCCTGCTGCAACCGTGCTGCGATGTGCAGTTATGTATGTAGCGTGGCCTAAAACTTTGATTTAGGTAAGCATTGCAGATCTATTACTTGCCAAGCTGGTTAAGTTGACTAGTGTTACAGGTAGACAGGAGGCCAGTTTCATAAAACAAGTTTAACAAATAAGCCAGGCTTACTTCACTTCTGACTCATTGTCAAATGATTTGGATGCATAAATCAAATATTAGATCAAGCTCAGTCACTTGTGCTTGGAATCTGATCTGAGTCAGGCTAACTGACCAATATGAATGCAATGACATTACCACTCTCACATTTATTTGACTTTATTATCAGTCCAAAAGTATATATGGAATATGCAACTTAAATAATAAATAAAATAAATAGGGGCTACAACTGAGTCTAATTAATGCATTGTGCCCGAGATTTAATTATATTGTTGTAGTATATATATAAACATTTTAACATGCATTGGGTTGATTGGCATCAACTCCATAAAGCCCTTCTCACAAGTTTGTATGGTTAGTGTGGTATTTAAAACATTTAAATCACTAAATCAAAAGTTCAAATCAATATAAATAAATAAAACACATTTAATGTCTGACAACAAATATTTGAGCAAAATGTCTATTTTACTGTTTGTATATGAATACAATTATATGAATTAATATAATAATTACATGTATAATTTTAGAATTATTGCAATCCTATTCTAAGCAGTGCTCCTTCACTCATGTAAGCCTTGTCCACTTTTGACATCAAAATGGGTTTATTTGCATGGTTTTCTAAAATTTGCAGATGTAGAATATGTAAAATCTGTAAAAAATACGGTAACAATGTGTTTTACAGTTTTGAGTTAAATTCACAGTTAAATACCGTAATTTCATTAACAGATAGAATGTTAATATACCAACCTAATAAAGTACTGAAATCTGCTTTTTACCTTTGAAATTGTTACAAAGCGGACTACACACAGGAGGTAAGTGTTAAACAACCCCGATTGGTTTGTTAAATTAGGTTTTGGACCACTTTTTTGTGTGTGTCTTTTATGAAACAGGACCCAGTGAGTGATGACTGATTATCTTGACCAATATAACATTTCCCAAAACATATCTCATTCATAAGCAGCAATATGGCCATGTTGCACCGCTAGAAGTAAACAAGCTGCACATCATCTCAGAATCTACATACCTACATACGAACCGAATGTAAACATGACACCACAAGTGAGAATTACATGTTTAATTTTAAAAAATAATTATAAAACAATCAAAAGAATAACTAGGTGCAACTATGTATATATCTGCAAAAGAGTGGGAAAACCAAGCTGGCTGTTATATAAAGAGTCCCTATATGCATAACAAATAAAGAAATCAGAGCAAAAAAAACAACATTTAGTTTCAAGTGGGTGAGGAAATGAAGTGACTGAACTAGTTGTGTAGCGCGGCAAAAATAGAAACAGGGCGTCTGCCAACTGACGTGCCACAATGGACGTTTCAGTGTAGACAGCTTCATTAACCGTAATAGGAGTGATTTTGTTTTAATGCACCGCAATGCACCAATGTGTCCTATTTTTAGCAATCTAAATGTTATCTTTTTTGTTGTTATCCTGTTAAGGATGCATAGCTTTGTATACACTTTTCTTAGCTAATTTACACATCACTTTTTTCTTCTGGTTTAAAGTCTTCTGGGATTTTACCCTAGATCAACCTTAGATGCTGATTTACACACAGCTGTAAATCGAAAAGCTTTGACCAATGCTGTAAAGTTAATGCCAGTGTTAAGTGCAGGTCTGATAGAGAGATCGCTGGAGACGCAGAGTATAATAAGCACACTTTTAATATAACTCAAAACTCATATAAACCAAGATACAGCAATGAACACTTCTTACTTATAAAGGGAAGACAATCACTGATAATAGACAAGACACACCTGACATGGATCACTAATTAACAGAAACTGGGTCACAGGGAAAAAGCAAAGAGCACATGGGGAAAATGACAACAAAGAACATTGACACATGTAACAGCCAGTCTTTCAGAAGAATAACCCCTATATTTGTCAGAGTGCATGTGTACCTGTGTGTATTGTCTGTATCCCCTGTGCTGGGGACGCTTGTAAAGCTTTCGTTTTCACATGCTTTTTAAAAATGCTACATGTGGGCTACAGATGCCACTCTGTACGGGCTGCTGTCAGCAGAAGATCTTCATTAGGGGTTTCAAAGGCAGAGCCCTCTGGCTCTATACAAGCCGCCCTCAGCACTTCCAGAGGAAAAGCTACTGCTGCAGAGAAAAAAAGCCTCTCTCTCTCTTTCTCTCTCTCAGCCTCACACTCACACCCAAATAACGTTCCTTTGCCATTTCATGTTTTATTCATCAGCCCTCAGCTCCAAGAAATTTTGCTACTTTTCAAAGACTGAATCCTCTTCACACAAAAAGTGGCTGCCATTATATAAAATATTATCTGAGGCTTGAGCCTGAACAGAAGAACTATTGTTAGATGTGATACTGGACAAAGAAAAAAAAAAAGATAATGGTCAGATAAACAGTATGAAGCAATTGACACATGACCGCAGAAATTCCTCTCCAGCCCACAGAGACTTACTGTATGTTAACGGTTTACAATATGGTTTCATACGTTAATATTCATTCGTTTTTAAACAGAGTTTGCTACAATTTCTCATAGACCCCCTCTGGATATAAAAGTGAGCAATTACTCAAGATACCACTAGGAAAATGACAATGACAGATAAAAACAAAACACTATACTGTACATCTACTATACTATAATGAAAAATACTTTATATAAGCTACTTTTCGAATGTTTTCGAGTTGTGCTGCTTAATACGTGTCAAATTAAGAATTTTTTTAATAGAGTGGTCAGCTATTTCCCTTTCTTTGTGTTTTCAGCAAGCTTTCTTTTAGCATGCTAACAAATTTGCACACAGTGTTAGCATAGTGCTAGAGGCTTAAGAAAATCTCTTTTGATTAGCTGTAACAAGGCAGAGCCTGTATGGTATGGTATTAACCAGCAGGGGCTGGCCAAACCCTATACCACACTTCCTCCACTGGACAGAGATAGAAATGAACAGACTGCAGCAGGTGTCTGACTGCAGATGCTTTAGCTATTCATTCTTTTGTTTGGCACACTTTGGACGTGTCACCCCAGAGCTAATACGTCTGCTAAATTAGCCCCCATCGTTAGCATGGACAGTCTGTGTCCTGCCAGCACCAATTAGACGGCGGCGTGTTACAGAAGAACCAGGCTGAGGTCAAAGAGACTGTTACTCTCACAGAGAGAAAATGAGAGAGAGCAAGCGAGAGAGAGAGAGAGAGAGAGAGAGATACTCCTGCAGTACTTAATCAACATTTCCTGAGGTCTGCTCTGGAAATGCCTAAATAGACGAATACACAAACAGGGGAAGAAGCATTAATCACTGTATCCCAGACGTTGTGTGTGTGTGTCTGGTGCTACTGCACACTGAGGCTAGCATACGCAAATCCATCATCTGATTAGCATGAGGTAATGACAGGTCTGTGCAGAACACAGTTATTAATGAGGTAAACAAAGCTTGGTTTAATGCCATGGTTAGTCTTGTACTAAACAAGAACTAGTATTTAATTTTTTATGCAAATTGTAAGCAAATCGTCATTTATTAACTGACTGATAGCAGTGTATGAGGCGGATTTGATCGTTCTTTTACATTTAAGCCACTTAATTTCTTTTTTTTTTAAGTTTATTTAGTCAAATAAGCTCTTTTTTAGAAAATAATACAACCAACTGCACTGCGCACATAAAGATGGCCTAGGGCTACAGACTGCATTCAGGCCCCAAGTCTCCTCTGGCTTGCTTTATTCTCCCGCCCCTTTTTTGTTTTCTACTACTGAGCGCACAGAAGTTCCTGCCAAAACCCCTGTGTTCTTGCTTACAGTTAGGATGATAACAATAAGAAGCATCTGCTTTGGGCTCCACCGAGTGGCTACTAATGGCTTTTCTCACTGGGAAACTGGGTCAACAGAGTTGGAATTGTGAAATCAGACCACAGAGGTTTCAATGATGGCTGATTTCCTTCCAATCTCCAGTCTTGATTTAGGCATTACATCGGGATGGTGCCCATAAATCACACTGAGAACACAGTCGAAAGGAGGTCCAAAAAGCAACAGAAGTATAATATCATTCTGCGTTGTCATTTGTCTAACAGTTATTTCCGCTGTCCATCACAATAGACTTTGCAAACAGCCACGTCATTGAACAGAGCGGGGATAATTGCAGCACAATTCTAATTGATTTTTTGAAATATGTGAAGTTTGAAGCTGTGAAGGTCGCCTCAAACATATTTGACATATTAGCAGTAATTTTCTGTGGTAATTAAATTCACAACTTGAACATGAACTCTGTACAGCACACAAAGGCCAGAAACCTCTGTTGTTAATTACTACAAGACACATCCTCAACCATCAAACATTATTCAGAATTAGTCTGACAGAAAACTATAGGCAAAATCAATGTTAAACATTTAATTAACTCGTAAATATGCATCAAAGAGGTGATATTTGAATGTATTACTACATAATATAGCTGTAGATGTAACATGTAGAGATAACGGTTTAACATGACATACTACATGTATATTCTACTTGCCATCACAGGAATAAATAAAACAACATCAATAAACAGTTGTAATAATATTTCAAAAAAATTACTTTTTTTTTTTTTTTTAAATAATAAACGCACTGCCTTACCAGTTTGGAGTTGGTCATTTTTTTGTTTTAAGGCAGTGGCAATGAAGATGGACTAATGAGATCTAATTTAACTTTCACAAAGCCTCTCAGCCTCATCCACTAAGGAGTGTCACTCACAAAATATTTCCAGTTGCTCTTTAGGCAATTATTTTGGCCTATGGAAACCTAGCTGTTGAGGACTGCTCAGAACTCTATTGTTCTCTACCTAAAGGTGAGGAACTATGAGAATCGATGGGTGCCAACAAGGTCCTCGCTCTTCTGTATAGTGTATTCTGGGAGAGGCAGATGGGAAGAGGATACCCTCCATTCCTTCACCATGACAAAAGAGAGCCTGAGACTGGGCTGCCTCTCAAATGCCTCGATGAGAGTAACCAATATCATTAGCGACACTGGAGGAGCAGACAGGATGAAAAGATCCCGGCAATGAATGGGCTACCGGGTGTTTTGTTGTTTTTTTTTTCTTCAGGGGTCGAGAGGGGCCGCGGGCACAGAGTAGCTTCTCAGACTGCAGATGGCAGCTTCTCATTGTTTTAAATGGGAAAGTGTCACAGAGCACCGCAGACACCCACCCGCCAATGCTTTCGAAATGCTCAGGCGGTAACGTCGGCCAGACAAATGGGTTGTTTTACAGTTCACCATTTTTTTTTTGTTTTTTTGAGCGGTGTTGTGAATGTCACCACAGATTAAGCGACACAGACTCGCCGAGCTCTGAACACACAGTGCGTATTTGCCCGTCAGAGTTTTAATGAAACACATACCCTATAATCTTATTGGAACATGAGACGTGCTCATTGTATCGTCATGCTTGGCGACGAGAGGAGATTACTGTACTGTTTGTGCTTGATAATACAGTCAAGCTGTCAGCTTACCGCTTCCTGTTTACTCATGCAAGCGGATGTCATTGTTTACGTTACTGACAGATAGCAAAAAGCACAAATATATGCTAAATTATTTTATAATATATAGTGTTGTTAAAAGTTTAATTGCAATTAATCGCATCCCAAATAAACGTTTCTGTTTATGTAAAATATATATTTAAGAAAAATATCTTGTTTACATATTAAATATATTTGTATGTTTACGTACTATATATGAGTGTGTACTGTGTATATTTAAATGTGTGTATATATGTATATTTAAGATAAAATATATATAAAATATGTATTCACATATTTGAAATAAAATATATAATTAAATAAAATATAAAAATAAATAAATATATAAATATTTTCAAAATATATAGTGCATTTGTGTGTATTTATGTATACATAATAAATATGTATATATATAAAACAAAAATTTGCATGTAATTAATAGTGATTTATCATTTGACAGCACTAGTAAATATATGAAAATATTTTCTAAATATATACAGTTTGTGGGGGTTTGTATATGTAAATACACACACACACACACATATATTATGGAAACAAAAGCTTTATTTAGTATGTGATTAATCGTTTGACAGCGCTAGTAAATACATAAAAACATTTTCAAAATATATACTGTTTGTGTGTGTTTTATATGTGTGTGTTTATATATTCATAATACATGTATCATGTACACAAAAACTTTATTTAGTATGCGGTTAATTGCGATGAATTGTTTGACAGCACTAATATACACATTCAAGCTTATTGATGTACTGCGGTCATGTGGCTAATATATTCACTGCCGAACTGCAGCGTGGGCGCTAATGCAGGTGTCTGCCGCTCTTCCCGCGTCCCTGCGAGCAACGGGGCTCTGCGGCTCGTCTAAAACAAACAGGTCGCTGCGGCAAATCTACAGTGAGTCACGGGACGTCTCTGGCAGGGCCACAGACAGCCACCTCTTTGAAACAAGGATCAAAGGCTTGTCTATAGTGCCAGGCTCGCTGCCTCTGTGCCGAATATTCATGAATAACACGGCATCTGTCAACATCTAGACGCACTGAAGTAGACAGAGCGCAAGAAAGGTGATGTTTGTTGCTAGAAAGCGAAGGAGGGGCTTCAAAATGCTGGAGAACAAACAGTTGGGCAGTATGCAGGCCCATCACTGTTTAAACCCTTTCAGAAGAAACTGAGCCAACTTATTTCACAAAAATGTGTGATCATAAACAATAATAAAAATTTTACACTGTAATGGAGAATGACTGACTTTATTACTACTCTTATTTTTGAGGCTGATGTTATTAAATCACTCAAAAACGCACTTTAAATCAATAGCAATATCTCAATATTAAATGCAGGTGTTTTTATTTCAGCGTCTGCTGTTAAAATATCAGTTTAGTAAAGACTTACAGACAAATTCTTGAAATGGAAAATAAAGACTGCTATATGAATCTGCTGTAAACGGCACTAGAGTGTGTAACTCTATGCATTAGCGTACTTTAAAAATAAAAGTACTTACAACCAAAATAATGCAGTAAATAACAATAATAAACAATACACTTAAGTGCAACATAAATGTAATAAATTGCATATTAATTAAATGATAATGTATTGCAGCTTAATTAATATGAAATGCAATTAGCTGAATTTAATAATTAAGCAGTTTTTTTGACCCATTATGTAATTTCATAAATACATTTATAAAATTTGCTTAAAGTGCAATGCTACATTTACTGACAAACATTTATGGTAAACTAAAGTATACTTTAATATCCCTTCTGTCGAAACTTGTATGTGATGCATTTAATAGCTAATTGCACATGTGTTAATAAATAGGAAATTTCTATTTGATATTAATATATATATATAAGGATATGTTTTAAGTTTTAATAATACTATGTTAAAAAAATCTACACGTTTAAAGCCTATAGCAAATGTGAATAAATAAGTAAATAAAACATAATTTACAAAAATAAAATGCTTTAAAGTAAAAAATGTCAATATGACAATTAAAAAAATAACTGTATGAAGTGTACTGAAGTATGTTAAGAAATATACAAACATAAACTCTTTAGGTAAACACTTATTTCAGTAATATATAATCCCTTTAATATTTGAAGTACACTACAAGTGCACAGTCAATACAATTAAGTACACTTCTTTTTCACAAGGGGAGGGTGCAGACGTGGGTTGTTTTTAGTGCTAAGGTCAAATGTCACTCTACAAAGATGGCACCTGTTGCCCGGCTTGAATGTCTGATTTAATAACGAGGTGTGCAAGAGGTCTGGGAGGTCGAGGGTCTTCACCGGGGCAGTTTGGGAAGAGTGTGTGACACATGATCAGAGAGATAACAAGCTAAATGACAGTTCAAAGACACAGCTATTACCTTCAAATGGAGGAAAGCTCTTTTGTATTCTGAGCTCTTTCTGTGGGCGTTGAGGTGAAGCATCAAGTGCTGTTTCACTTATTTTTGCCATGTTTGCCAGATCAAAGGTATGCACATGAACCCAACCATCATTGTTAAGTAAGCAGTCTTCAGTAAGGATGAAATCTAAGAGAAAATGGCACTAATTAAGACACTGAATCTGTTTGAATGTGGTGAAAGAGACCTAGTTATTATGAGAGGGAGAAAAAAAAAAAAAAAACTGATCAATGAGCACTGTGGAAAGAAATAAATATACAACTGAGGGTTAAAACAAGAAACATGAAGAAAGATAATTAGTTAAGGTTATTATAGTCACAAAACTAACTTTTTACCTGATGTTCCCAATAAAGCAACTTTAGGATAAGGAACAAACTGGATCTAAATCAATATATACTATACATTATGTTATTCAAGTTGCTGTACTGTTGTTTCATAAATCATCATTTAACTGTTTAAAACCTGGTCTCATGGCATAAATGTACCTTGGTGCATTTTCTAGTGAGACATGAAATATGTACCAACAAGTACATATAACTGCAGTTTCCAAAAGATATGGGCCCGGTTTCTCGAGAACGCAGACTATTCACGCGCTAAGAAGACTCTTAAGATATATCTTACGTTAAGTGATAACTTTTCTAAGTGTATTTC
>JAUMHQ010000083.1:10275044-10285694 GCA_032361165.1 Enteromius paludinosus
TGCAAAAGACGACTGAAAAACGGTCAAATTCCAACACAACACAGACTGTTTCGTAACAGTCTAGAGGCGTAATAGTGGAATAAAAGGTGTCACAGTTTTACTGCAGTGATATGTACTTGCTGGTATGTATTTCGTGTCTAAATTGGGAAATGAGTTTGGAGTTCCAGCACTTTCTTTAACAAAGATGAGCTTTTCAATCTCAGTACCGCTTGCTTGTTTGTTTGTCTTGCATGTAAGCCAATTCAGGCACATTGAAGCAGGTGAAGAGCTCCTCAATATTCCACGCAGCATTACCAGCGTGAACGCTTCATGTCTGCCGCATGCACCTTGGACACGATTAACCGTCTCACCCATATTAAAGCAGACCCGCACAGCCATCTGCCAAGTGCGATTGTGTTCAACCTGAGAGGCCATTTCATGAGAAAACTCATTTTCAGCCTCCTAATTATTTTTCATTACATCGGTGCTTTGGTGAAGTAAATTGGAATTGGACAGTAATTGTCCGGCCAGAGAGATGCTGGTAGTCGCGGTGTATCAGGCTAGATGAGGTATGACAGGCAGACACCTTACCACTATGCAGCGCCTATTAGAAAGCTTCCCTCCCTTGATAGCTGAGCTAAACTCGTCGGTCCGACCAGGCAAGGTCATCCAGAGACCGTTAAAGAGAGAGGATTTCCACTGAGAGGAGAATAGCCGTCGTCCACGGCTCCAGCGTTCCAAGTCGCTTTGCCGTCCCCGGTGGAACTAACCGGGTCGGTGCACCTACGGCTTTAAGGCGGATGTGTTGAGCACAGTCAGGGAGCCTGCTGTTCGGATTATGACTTTTTTCGCTCCCTCTCTTTCTTTATCTGAACGATGACAGAAAATCCTCTCCAAATGCAGTGTGGTTTTCTGCCGCGCCAATCAATAAAGCTCCATCAGACCCGACGGGGGAAGAGGGAACTGAAAAAAAGACAAGGTCTTCTCTATCTGCCAATCTGTTCATTCTCACTGGGCGTTTTATGATCTCGGATGTGTTTGTGTAGTGAGAGCTCGGGGTTAGGAAAATGAGGAAGAGATTTGTCGGCCTGCCCTCACCTGTGGAGCACCGTGAACTACCTGTAAATCACACTTTATTTCAGAAAAATGAGAATTTGGGGGCATGCCAGCTTTCTGACATAGCACTACATCCCTATAATAACTTGTAGGGTTCATGGTGAATGTAACATTGCATTCATTTTGAATTTCTAATCAATTTTTGTAACACTTTAGTGTACAGACCAATTCTCACTATAAAAGTTGCGTATTCAAATATCACTAAGATATTGGCTGTGCGTGTCATTATAAAGCACATATTCTGTATCTCTAATCCTACCTAATAGCTAAACTTAACTACCTTACTAACTATTAATAAGCAGCCACTTAGAATTTTCTTGTGACAGAAGTTGTACGATGTATTATATCTATATTTTTTAATGCAACCACACTGTCACTGTGGTATTTATTACAGTGGTGACAGAAGGAGGAAGGATTTTCAAAGCAGGGTTTAATAGCAGGGTTTATATGCAGCTGATATTAGTCTCCCTGCTCGGGCTTAAAACCGCATCCTGTGACAGACCACTGAACTCAAACAGTTTCCTGCCGGGTCATTTTTTTTGCTGCACAGTTAGCGAGCGCTCGTTAGCAAAAGCTCAGATTAACTCACCATCTGAAGTAAAACTGCCTAATTACTTAGTATTACAAGACAGACATCATGACAGTTTCATTTGTAAATTATTTTTACTGTCGATAATTAATTTTTCAAAAGGCAGCCTTAAAGCTGACATGACTTAATGGCTTGGCAGCCTCTCGGTGTTCTAATATCTAATAAAGATGACAAGTACTTTTGCCATTTTTCTCTCTACCACCATAAAGTACCAAGAAACATTGATTAGATAAGGAATGGCTAAACAAAGCCAGTCCAACATCATATATCAGTGCTGAGATTTTGCTGGCATTACTGCAGTGTCTGCAGTGCTTCGGGTTTTATAGAGGGCTCATCAAACTCAAGCTGATTCAAAGGTTGAATATCAATCAAGTGCAGTCAATCACCAACAAACAGCTAATCGGCTGGCAGATCATAATACAGACATATCATGTGATTCATAATATACTGTCGACTTCATAAATTAGCCACAAGATGCAGAGAGTAAGCACTTCATCAAGAAACTGGGTCAGTTTTGCTTTTCCCACACAACTTTAGCCGTGAGAGCTTACAGAAAATAAGCCAAATCTGTGTTGCTTTAGCACAGATAATCAGAATCCTACCATAAATACTTATTTAATAATATGTTACTTTTTGCAGATATTTGATTTACTGTGAAACACAACCGTTTTAGGGAAACTCCAACTAAAGGTTCAAATAAATAATACTTACTATTAACAATAGTTTTATTTCAATAAAATGAATAATTCCTAAAACAAAATTAAAAATTATACTAAATTAAATTGAATTTGAACTGTTTACAATTGCAATAATGAGTGCTTTTAGATATTACATTAAAGTGAGGGTGTGTGTGAAAAAAAAGGTAATCTGTGCTTGGATCAAGGGCTTAGGAAACATGGCAAAAGTTCATTGTCACTTCTTCAGTTATTTTGCTGACTGATTAAATTATAGAGTGTTGGCCCTTTGGGAAGACGTGTCTCTTGTTTATTCTTGTTGTTGTTAATCACGATTGTGCCGTGGGAGTGTTTGTTTGGAGATGTAATGAACTCTGATGGGAAGAACTGAAGTCCATGTCATTAGTTAATTAGTCTCCCTCTGATGCAGTAGGAAAGGAGTGTTGGACACCAACAGGAGCTGACGTGGGATCAGACAGGTCCACCTGAACAAGCTTGTTTTTTTTTTTTTCAAAACAAGACGCTGAGATACTAATGAAAAAAGACAAGTTATGGACTCACAGTACTTGCAGATAATGCCTTCTCAAAATAAATCTGCTCCTCTTTTTAATTAACTTGATTTTATATGACATTAACATACACAAACATTAGTCATTTTTGTCTATAATATATTGTCCATGAAAACATTGGCTAAACCTTGTTGCCCAAATACATTCAAGCAACACGAGACACTCTGACCTTCGTATGTTTTCTATGTAATTCTACGGATCGATCCACTATTTTCTTTTTTTTTTTTTTCTTCTGATGTGCACGGATGATCTCAGGTTATCCAAAATGTAGAGTAGATGAGTTTGTTTTTTCATTCATATATATACATATATATAAAGTGTTGCATTACTTCACTTGTTCTCTGGTGAATGGGTGCCATCAGAATGAGAGTCCAAACAGCTGACAAAAACATTTGGCAGCAACAATTCACACAACTCTAGTGCACTAATTAACATCTTGTGAAATGAAAAGCGATGTGTACTTTAAACCATTGCTTTAAGCAAAATTCATGTCATCTATCCATAATATTGCTTCCTCTGGTGAAAGGTAATCTTGTATGATTCAGAAGACAAATATGCACAGATCAAACATCATTCAAGTGAAAACAGTCGAAAACAGTTTTAAACATGTTGTTGGATTGTGAGAGGACAACAGGGGATGCACTTTTTCACTGGAGGAAGTGTTATCGTGAGATATAGACTGGTATTTTGGCAAGAAGTGATGGTTTTCAAAATCCAACAATGAGGCATTTGTTTCTCAAAAAACAGGCAGATTTACACTTCGCAAGACATTAATTTATCATTTGGAGCAATGTGGAATACTTGTGGTTACTGTGATGATTTTATCAGCTGTTTGTACTCTCGTGCTGACGGCACCCATTCATTGCAGAGAAGCCAGTGGTGAGCATTTCTCTAAATTAATAAAGAAACAAACACATCTACATTTTGGATGGCCTGAGGGTGAGTGCTTTTAACAAAAGGCATATTCAAGTCACAACAAAAATGCAATCAGGGTTTCAAATCTACTCCTTGCACACATCATACATTAATAAATTAATAAACAAATAAAAAGAAGAGCCATTGACAGTGTTTGATTATTTATTTGTTGAAGGCACATTTAGCTTAAATTAACTGGAAGGGTTAATTATACTCATACCGCCGCACACACATACTGTACACACAGACACAAAGGCCTTAAGACATTGTATTTGTGAGGTGAGTGGGTTGCTGACCAATGCATTATTAATATTGCTGCATTGCACCGCATGTTTCCTTCTGAGGAGTCACGTATTCTGCAATCACTCACGAAACAAACGACTCTGTGGTTTGTGCGTGCATAACATCCACAGTACTGTGTCCTGCATTGCTCAAATCATTAGTTTCCATTGTTCGTGATGTTCGTGACTTTCAAAAATAAAAGCGATATTCCGACCCCCAGCACTATGGAGAACACACTCAG
Organism: Enteromius paludinosus; assembly: GCA_032361165.1. Taxonomy (NCBI): domain Eukaryota; kingdom Metazoa; phylum Chordata; class Actinopteri; order Cypriniformes; family Cyprinidae; genus Enteromius; species Enteromius paludinosus. Next base: position 10,279,410 of record JAUMHQ010000083.1, read on the forward strand.
ACAGCTTTCTGTTTCTAATGGACCAATAAATTATTTAGCAAACTATACTGTCATTTAAAGTTCTCTTTAATTCTTTTTAAGACTTTTATTTACAGCACTATTTCCAGCCCACTGCCTCCTGCCACAACTGGAAGTGCTGCGCATACTGAAAACTGAACGCTGAAAGTCTGTTGTTTGGGATTTCTCACAGGCCACAAGGGTGCTGGTGTTATTATGCTTTATGATCAGAACAGCTGTGTTTTACTAGATCTTTCTAATGGAGGAGGGCTCACATGGAGACAAATCATTTTAACAAGGGCAAAATCCGGTGTAACAGATTGGTTACTCGTGTTCTTGCAGCCATGAATTAAACAAAGGATTCAATTCACTTTACATCATTAACATCCCGCGTGTCTTTCCCACGCGCTCTATTTCAGTTGTGCTAAACGAATGAGAACGATGGGACTAAGATACGTTTTCACTCCTTTCAAATATCTAGAGGCCTGAGACAGACAATCCACAATAATACTGGGGTGTCAAAAAGGATTTTAGAGAGATTTTATTCTCATAAAATTAATCTTTCTGTGATCATGTCTCGACTGCTGCCTCATGAATACTCGGTGTAAAATTTTTGGAAAAAAACACAATAAAAAAAAATATATATACTGTATTTACTCCTATTACTGCCTGAGGTGAACCTTAAAAATATGGTTCCCACGGGAGCGACCCCCTTATTAAAATATAAAGGCAGTTTATTTTCATGTATGAAGACCTATTTACATTTTATGTGGATATGTGTACTGTAAATACTGTAAAAAATATATATATATGTTTAATGGATAAGTTAATATACAAATTTATTTAATCTTTCTTTTAAAAAATGTGTAATAGCTTGAATTTTATCAAAACGTCATTATACTAAAACAAATAACAAAATATACACGTTGAGCACATAAAAATAATCATATTAGAAAATGTATAAAATTTCTTGAAACAAAATTTCCATAAACACATTTAATTCTTATCTTAATTAAAATTATATATATATATATATTTATATATGTGTGTGTGTGTGTGTGTGTGTGTGTGTGTGTATATTTATATAAAATGCTTGACAGATTTGAAAATATTGAAATTTTTTGCCTCTAAAACATGATTTAATTTCCTGTCCATAAAACATGCAGAAGGTTTCTCTGAGCACAACAAATATCAGATCAAGTGAGTCATACTTTTTCAATTCACTTTTAACTGGTATTTGGTATGTCTACCTTACAGCAGCATAACTCTCTGGAATAGTATTAATACATTTCCTGAGAACTTCAACACTTATGTTATCCCATGCCTTCAGCAACTCAAGCTGAAGGCTTTCCTTTGAGTAGTCAACATTTAAAGTTCATTGAAGTTGTCCTAAGATAAGAACACATTTTGGTTTTAGGACAACTTTTTGATGAAAGGTTTTGATCCACTTCAAAGGTTGACTACTGTAGATCTGTCCAGTTTATTTTCCAACTCACCTCAAATTTGCTTGATGTGGTTGAGGTCTGGAGGGGGCCAGTCCATCATTTTCAGTGTTCTTCCAGCAGATTCCTTCCACGCTAATTCAATAATTAGTTTAATGGCTATTTTAGCAACTGAAACTGTTTAAATATGCCAAACGTTCTGATAGTTTTGTCCACCACTATAAATTGAAAACCTCTGATTTCATGTTTCCAAGTTGATTTAGCTTTTGTAGTTTAAATGAAATCAGTGACTTTAGAGGTGAGGTGACCTGAAAAATCATGTTTTACCATATTGGTTCTAAAAACAAACAAACAAACAACAAAAAAAAAAAACTCAAACCAATACCACAATCACAAGTCACAAAAGAATCTGAAGGCAGTCCAGAGTATATACTACTTATCCCAAGCTGGCATTCAAAGCAGCAAATGACTTTGTAGTTTCACACAGCATAAAGCCTGGAATATTTGCCACCCTTAAGAGATGTGTGGAGAGATGATAGGCTAGAATAACAGGGCATGATGAAAAAGAAGAGAGAGAGAGATGAAGAGGGTATGAGACCCTTGTGTACAGATGGGATCAGAGCCCATGGTGCGCTGAATAATCAGACTCGTCGCATTTCATGCTTGACCTTTCCATGCGACGGGAGAGGCTAATGTGAGACCCAGATGTGGCAGGGAGAGAGATAGCGCTTCGACTGTCCGTCGGCGTTGTGACCGTGCCCTCCATTCCTGCACCGTCTGCCCTGCGAGACAGCCAATCTCCATGACATTTTCATACTTCTGCGAGAGGTTGCACAATTTAGTAATGATTGTATCAGTTAGTGGCCATGGGACTTGCCACTCAAAAGACGTAAACAGAGAAAAAAAAGGTAAGTTTTATGATCCAGAAAAATGCTAATAATGCAGCAGGTAGTTGAGCACCTGTCATATTTTGGGTGGAAGGATATAAAACCAGGCTTTAGGAAGGTTAAATGCTAGTTATTAAAGATTTTATGAATTTTAAGAAGTAACTTAGTCTTGGATCCTTTTTATCTTTTTTTTCTTCTTCTATTCTTTGAAGGCAAATCAATAATATATATATATATATATATATATATTCCAAATAAGAATACATTTTATGAACTGAAATGACTTGTGGACTTTAAGTGCTTGTCTTGTCGTGACAACTCAATTGGGGAACATTTTCATCTCTCTTTCTTCTCCTCTTCCGCTATGGGATGAAAGGCCCATCATGTTGGGACAGGTAGCTTCACAGGCTATAACAGGGTGACTCATAAAAAGATGTCACAGAGAAAAGGAGAGTGAGTGGGGGAGACGAAGAGCATGAAATTGGGGGGAACTCAATCCCCTCGGCCCTCTCTAAGTGATAGATGTGCTATGATGGGCCGGCGCCTGCCCATAAACATGTCACTTACTCAAAGACAAAAGAAACATCATTTTACTGCCCTTGTCCGGGCATTTTTCACGAGCATGCACACATCTCTCTCTCTCTGTCTGTCTCTTTTTCTCTGCTTCATTCTCTCCCTAACGGCAAATGACAGATGGAGATTGTGCAGATCAAGTAAAGTCATCCAGGATCACAGTGGCTTCTTTACTACTGAAATCCATGTCTTGTATTTGACAATTTTTTTTTTTTTTTTTGCAGGACTCTCTTTTGAGTGCATATTTCAACCTGGTCTGTACTGTACCTCTGTGCTTGGTACGTTTATGCTGTGAGACCAGGTAGGAATGTTCTCAATGTATATACTCTTATGATTTTAAATGTCTGTTAAAATGATCACTCAAAAATGACATATCTGCTAATATTTACTAATGTAATTTCAAACCAGGTTATAACAAAAATAGGATGAAAGGGATTGTTTAAAAAAGGGTAATATTCAATATATATTGTAAATGTACATTTGAATTATACATTAAGATGACATTTGCTGTCATCTAATGCTTGCTTAAAATTAATGTTTAAAAACAGTAAACTTAATGGGCCGGTTTCCCGGATAGGAATTATATTAAGCCAGGACTAGACCTTTGCTAATTTAGGACTTTTACGAATTTTTAGAAACGTGACTTACAAAATTGCTTTATCTGTGAGCATTTTAAGACCAAAAAATGGCCATAATATATTTTAAGTTTTATGTCTCGGTGCAAGCTTTTTCCAGTTTAGACAGCTCTTAACATTTATTTTAAACTAGGACTAGTCTTAAACCCTGTTCAGGAAACTGCCCCAATAAGACTTCTAAGTATAATCTTTAGCAAATCTAAAAATAAATGTACACTTAATGATGTACATTATAATGCTGTGATATACAGATTAACGTTTTAGACTTTATTTAGAAAAAAAAAGTTTAAGTAATTTTAATAATCAAGATTGAATTGCTTGTCAGCCTTACTATGTTAATTATTTCTGCTATTAACTAACTTTTATAATTATTTACAATTTATTATATGTTTTACATTTTTAAAGAATAGACATATTTAAATAATCTGTATGCAATTTTTAAAAGAATATTATATATCAGATATTGTAAAGAATTAATAAGAATATTTATGCAGCTGCATTAAAAAATTGTAATTTTTTTGTTGAACAAAATATAATAACAGTATATGGTTTTGGCGCAACAACAAGGTAAGTTAGTAATCAACATTATTTGAATAATATGTCTATACAGCTTTAAATATTTTTTTTTTCTGTTTTGCATGTTCTTGTGATAAAGATCCTATCCAAAATCATTGACTTTTATAATGCATCTTAGGCCAATAATCTAGAAGTCAAGGACAGAGCCTAAACTGTGCTCACTATGTGAATTTGACTATGGCAAAAACACGCTTTAACTCCAGCACACTGATGCAACAGTTGCAATTACGGTGAAAGATTTTTCTTTTGGTATTGTTATTGAGTCTAATCCAATTGTCCATAAAATCCAATGATTGATGTTGTAAATGTACCGAATGAAGAGACATAAACCCGGTAAGAGAAAAAACAAACACATATATTTTTCCATTATATATTCTCTCTCTCTCTCTCTCTCTCTCTCTCTTCCTACATGTTCCAGTACAAATATTCAACTTTTTGCAAGATTTTGCTATCAAGATCTCATGCGTTCCCAGCCCAGACGGCTGGTCTTTGATGACCTTCTCGCTTTTTGTTTCTCCGACACAAGCTCTTTAAACACCCTGCTCACCTGAGAGAGCTGAACCCCCGCTCCGTCCTGCGTGATAGCGATCGATAGCCGGGCTGGGTGAAGTACTGGGTCCTTTGGAGCCACTGAACCCCAGCTGGAAGGGTTAAAGGACAGAAAGACAGACGAGGGAGGCAAGGGCAGCCCACCCTGATGCCGAATCCCTGATGAAGAGAAGAGGGCCTTGGACTCACAACAAAGAGTCTGCATCCAAGGCCATCCTCAGTCTCTCCATCCTCCTCCTTGAAATGCGTTTGGTGGAAGAAGAGAGAAACATATCAAAACCACACAGTAGACAGATTGAGTGGGAGAGAAATAGAACAATGACTCCTTAGAAGGTTTAGAAGATGCTTTTGAAAAGCATCTGTGAAGAACAGAAAGGATGAGAAATGTTTCAGAGGGCTGAGAGGAAAGTTAAATTAGCATTCTGCCATCTTTGAGTGGCGAGGAAGCCGTCGAGGTTACGCGGGTGAAATTAAAAACGGAGCCGGCGTTCCTGTTTAAAGGTCTTACAGCCGAATGAGTCCAAATGTGGGATGTGTGAGTTAAAAGCCTGCTTTTCTGTCTTTATTTTCTTCACAGCTCTTTTCTATCAAGACACTAGAAACTTGAAAGCTGGAGTATGCATGTTGTGGCTTTATTTCATGGGTTTGACAGCTGTTTATTATCCAACACCTTTGAGTTATATTATGAAATCCTACTAAACCAACGCAGAATCTACTCAAACCTGTGAGACTCACATTGGGATCACCCGTCCCAAAGCAATAAGGCTGCATTCTTGAATTATGGGCCTCCAGGGTTTGCTCAGTTTTTTTTGGGCAGTGTTATACGCAGTCGGGTCCACGGCCCTCTGACATTTTGGGCCGCCTGTGGGTGTTTTGGAAAGCCCAGTGGCTGTGAGCCATGTGCGGTTGAGCCTGGGCTTGTGGAAAAGCTGAATCAGAAAGAAGAGGGGAAGAAAGCTCTCCGCTGATGGATTTGAAAAGCCACTGTTATTGCACGCTAGCCTGCAGATTTCCACCTAAAACAATAGCTATCATTAAGAGGTCACACACAGCTGTAAATAAAACAAGACGAGGAAAGTGGGGTGGATGAATTGAAAGATGTTTGCTTTCTCCTGGAGTCCATTAGTCTTATAAAAAATGGAGACATAAATTGCGGGTCAGGGCTGGAGTTTGAAAGACAATGGACGATCAGAGATATTCTGTACAAATTCACTCGAGTCCCAGCACGCAAACCTGCAGCCAGTAAAACCTCATTGAACCCAGCAGAACTGAACGAATGCTACGACATATCTCAGACTGGTGGAAGTAGTTTTAGAATCATATTGGGTAGATTACAAATTGCACCGATCGCAAAATCAGCATCAGAACATATCTTTTAAAATTTAAAACACTATATTGTTTTCTCTGAAAATGTAAGTGGAATGATTTTCACATCATTCTGAAGTAAATATTCTAAGCCTAATAGCCTGGTTACTTTCAGAGTTAATTGGCCTTATTTCAGCTACTTTTATTTTCACAAAACCACACATAATATTTTTTTTCCTAAAACATGCAAACATGTAAATTCATTTTGGTCACGTATTATTGTAGAACAGTTTGTGCTGATTACAAGAAAAATACAGGTTG
>JAUMHQ010000083.1:10292258-10306051 GCA_032361165.1 Enteromius paludinosus
CTTCCAAATAAGGCAAAAACAGACTGTTTCATTCTAGGGTCAAATTCTAGGGTTGTAAATGGACCTGTAAAACCGTTGCTGGGCATTTGATCTCCTTACCTAAGCTACATACCTTCTATGTACATATCAGAGAACAATTTAAAACATTCTCTCTATGCATTCTTTGGCACCTTTAAGAAACGAGGAGCTCCAGATCAAATCCAGTGTAACTACAGTTTGACAAAACAGATCAAATCTGTCTAAAAGGAAGTAGAAATAACATAGTTACATTAACAAATGTGTTTTTGTATTTGCATTTATTAACATTATCGGGTAAGCTAAGGGTTGGATTTGGTGAAGAACATATTTAGCTTAATTTAAGCATTAACCTTTCCAGGGATATTTCAGTTCTGAGCAGCCACAGTACATACCTATCACCGTAATAAAAATGTGCCTGTGTTGAACCTGTGTTTTACTCCCGAAACTCCTGTGAATATCTGTATTACAGACATGCAGCTTTTCCCTTCACAAGACATTAAATGATGGACTGGAACTCTCATACTGATGGCACCCATTGTTTAGCAAAGCATGTAATGCTTAATTTTCAGCAAACTTCCATTTTTGGGTACATTATTCCATTAAAAGCAGGCAGGGCATCCAATAATGGTTATTATCATAAGGATAAAGTCCAGATAAATATTTAATGGTTTACAAATGGATCAACAACTTCTCATTCCACCAACTTTTATCTGGAAATGTGAAAATGTATCTGCAAATAAATTATTAATTTTGGCCCTATGAGTCATTCCCAGTATTTTTAGATAAAAAGGCGCAAAGAAAATGAAAGTACTTTGTCTCAAAGCCCTTTGCCAGACTGGAAAGTCTGCATCAGTAAAACCCAAATCCACTTAAATTGAAGCAAAGTTTTAAATGAAGTCTGTCCAGCCTAATTCTTTGAAATAATTAAAAAGAACCGGAGATAAGAATGGTGAGAGCAGGGAACATGAACAGCCTCGCTTGCGTTCTGTCTACAGGCAAAAGGTTATAAATGACATGTTTTTAGTCCTAGACAGACTGCTGCTTTTAGCGACAGTGAATGTTTATAGGGTAACAATATAATATGACTTCTAGTTATCATCGCTGCAAAAGCACAGCTTCATTGTCGTAGTCTCCAAATATGTCTGCCAGTTCAGATACGTCATCCCCTGTGTCCAAAGAAATAGTGTTCATTAATTCAGCTGACAGGGGTGCCTATGTTAGCCTTCACTAACCTGTCTATTATTACATGTTTTGGGCATGGTGTTCAAAACAATACTAATGGCCTGTGGGATAGTGCTGAGAGATGTGAGTTGTATAGGTATCACTTACACACACAAACACACTCCACTGTCCTTCAGACTTCTGCATGCTTTGCTGATTGAAATGCTGCCGTGATCGCACCCCTGGGGGCCACGCTTGGGTCAAGAGAGGTCATTCTGGGGCCTTTGAAGGAAAGCCGGTCCGAGCCAACAAATCAAATTCCCAAAACATACCTCACACAACGATGTCAGCATGAACTTCCTGCGCAGAGAGGGTCATAAGCAGTGCTGGGTCATAAGTGGGACGGTACATACTGGTACAGAACTACAGTAATTCTGTGCTATTTCGCTCACAGTACTGGAAATTATTCTTGTATACTCTCACACAAAGACTGTTAGTCTATAAATCAAACATTTGATTGGTATGACATTTAGATTGTAGTTATGTGGGAAATAACTGTTTATTCACATATAAAGGGCAAATGGCAGTCTGACAGACATGTTAAACCAGCAATCACATTTACAGAAAGGCAATAAATCATGCATAAGCAACAGATAATTTGCTTGGATATCTTATTGTACTTCTCCCACAATTAAATTATATTTGAAAAGTGTTATTGACACTTTTTTTTTTTTAAATCAGCATTTCCATTTGCAAGAAAAAAAAACAAAACAAACAAAAATAAACACACATAAAATAAAACAAAACATAATAAATGTAAATAATTTTTTTTAATTAAAGGAAATCAAATGGAACAAAAATCAAATGAAAGATTTAATGCCAAAATAAATGGATAAATGACAAATTATGTGTAGATGCTAACTGTCATGCCATCATGTGTCACTTGTCTTTTTGTTGTCATTGTCCCATGTGCTCCTCATGTTGTGTTTACATTCTGAATCCTCGTGTCTTCCCTCGTTTATAACTCCGCCCCTTAATTAGTGTTCACTCCCTGCCAGCCTTGTGTGTGCAGGTGTTCCCCATTGTCTCTGATTATGTCCTGTATTTAAAATATAGTATATCATACTATATATAACGTACTGTTTTAACGGTCGGGTAGTACGTTCGGGTTTAAATGTAGTACCTACTTAAGCAGTATGCGATTTCGGAACGCAGCGCGTGTCTTATGTAATGCCCAGTTGTCTGTCGTTGAAGTTACACGTTCGTTCTTGTGATAGTCAGCTTTGACAGTTAATTCTGCATCGGAGTTAAATACAATTATCTGCCTTACTACAGGGACAGTGATCAAAATGTTACTGATCAAGATGCACACGGGCAAGCCAGTGCTCCTCATTCCCACCTGTGTGCTGCTGGCTGTGACAGTGGTCACCTGTGCTGGCTTGACCCTAGCTAAGACCTATCATATCCCTCTTACAGTCCTCCAGCTGTGTAGCTGCGGTGCCGGCCTCATTATTAACACACACAGGATCCCTCTGCCTGCAGGCCTGTGGGGCTGGAAGGCAGGAGGCCACAGTGCACAGATGCTGCAGTGTTAAGAGCTGCCCTACAGCAGGTGACACAGAGGACCTGGGTTCTACGGCATGATGCCAAAGCTTAGAAACCTACAAAATGTGTTTTAAATGAGCTGGGCAGCAAAACCATTTTCTAGGAGCTGAGCCTAAGGATTCAAAACGGATTTAAAATGTGTTGAAATGCCAAACGTGTATGGTTGTTTTGCAAGAAAACAGACGGAGAAGCAGGGAGGAAAATGCCAGACAGCCTGATACTGGCTATCTGTAAAGCTCTCTCTCTCTCCACCAGCTGCTCGTGATCAGTACTTAGGGGTTCTCGTTGGTGTAGGAGGGACCGTGTGCTCCAGGGCAATCCAGCAATCAGAGAGTGAGCCCTTCTCTGACTGCAAGACACACCCACAATGCTCTCTCTCAGTCCCTAACCTAATCAGGCCAACAGTAGTGTGTATTTAGTGCATTTTAGAAGGGGAGGCCATTGTAACACAAGCTGAATAATATCCCCGCTTTAACCACTTAAGCACAGAAATATATGGAGGCCTGTACATGACATGCAGACAAAAATATATTTATTGTGACCATGAATTGAACTCATTCCCTGTTGTAGTAAATTGTGGTCATATACTGTAGCTCTTAATTTGTTGCCATGATATATAAATATTTCTTTCTGAATGTAATGTGCAGGGCTCCATTTCTGTGGGGTGAAAAAATTTAAGCTTTATATATATATATATAAGCAGGGTCCTCTTCATGTTCAGTAACATGACTTTCCCTATTAACTGAACAAAATGGGAGAGTGACAAGATAGGGTTTAAAATTAAAACTAAAATATAAAGTGCATATTCAGTTGAAATATTGCTTAGCAAACAACTAATAAATTACTAAAGTAAAATAAAATAAATAAATAAATAAAGCTATAGAAGCAATTAAAAAGCTAATTAAATGTTTGTTTGTTTTGAATTGTTTACATACAATTACTAAACCCTAATAATTACATTCAAATATTAATAAATTGCTAATAAATACTAAATAATGCTATTAATAAGCATAAATAATGGTATAGAAATAACACTAAAATAACATGTTTTACAACAAAATGCTTCTTATTGATTGATCGCTATTGATTCTGGTCGCAGAACTGCTGCGTCATCGCGTTACACCCGCATCAGTCTTGCCAGGGTGGGGGGTTTGGGGGGAGCTCGTTTCTCATTGGTTCCCACTTTTTTGAAAAAAAAGAAATGCTCTAAAACGACGGCTTGGCCAGACTAACTTTGCTCGCGAAATGAATGTAGCGTCAAAGGCAGTATGGGTGGGCCCAGGCTAAGGAATTTGACTTGGAACCATCAACTGTTTGGTTACCCGTATTCTTCAAAAAAATAAAAATTTTGAGTTCAATAGGAAAAGAAAAGTAAAGAAAGAAACTCACTCAGGTTTGAAACACCTTAAGGGTGAGTAAATGATGAAAATATCCCTTTAACCCTGTAATGACAGCAATATTGTACTTCACATTACTGAAGTACTGACGTTGAAACATAAAGTGTTGCAACACTCTCTGATGGGCCACCGTTTAGTGTGGTAGTCACTCTTAGCTCATCTGTGAACAAGGTTAAAACATCAAGATGTATTCCTACAACGTGATATTAAAGGTAATCAACCATTTATGCTGAACTGAAGCTGTAAAATATGTATGAGATAATTCAACCATATGGTTTGGAATGATATATGTGATATTGGATGGGGATTAGCTTTTGTGTAAAACTGCAGGGATTGGAGATTAACTTCTCGTGGTGAGACACATGAACCTGATATTGAATAGGTTTTAAGCTCCTGTGATATTAATCTGATACCTGACCCAATCTTCTCTGTTCCTTTTCACTTTCTCAAAACAAACTGTCACTCAGCTTTATAGAGCTCATGGTCAAAAATTTCGATTCTCATAAACAAATAATGTGCAAAAACCGTAGGTCATTAATTCTCGCTGTCACTCTGTCTTCTCTGTTTTAAATCAAAGAAACATGTTCATATTTCCAGTAGTTGCTCAGTTTGTCAGGCATGTAACATTAATCATAACTGCAATGGCACTTTTGACAGAGACCAGTGGAAGGTTTCACAGAAGCAAACAAACATCTGTGTGCCAAAGTTTAGTTGGGTCCGAGACCAACACTCCCGGTTCTCTGAACAAAACCGGACACCAAGGTTTTAAACTGACCTGAATCAGGGTTAAAAAGATTCAGTAATGATAAATCATAGATGAGTGATCCCACTGGATGCATCCCAAGAATTTAGAAAATTGGCGAAACATAAATAGGAATTAAATGTCCCCAGCTGCAGGAATTCGACTCGTGGTGAATTTCCCTTCTTCAAGTTTCAGAGCGGGTTAGTTGCAGCAGCCAGCTCTTAACAAAGTCCAGTTGTGTTTATGAAATGGCAGACCCAAGCAGCAGGTCAGAGGACTTGAAGGCATGATGGATTGGATCCAATGAAGGAGGAAGCTCAGCGATGTCTTCAGGCCATACTGAGTTCAGACTAGGCTTGGTGTGATTATACGGATGGCCAAACTACAGAGATGTGTTTATGTGACACAGGTTGGGTCATAGAGAATGAGACTTTGACAAGAATTCGACAAGCTTCACTTCAGTCTTATTATGGTTAATAGAAACCAAAAGAAAAAGAAAAAGTTCAATAAAATAATAGCTACCATAACTGGGAAAGATCTTCAAGATGCCATATATTATACTATATATGTATTTTATATTTACTAAAGAAAGTAAAAAAAAGCAACAACAACTAAAGATACTTTGCAAATAAAAACTAAAACAAAAAAAAATTATAGTAACTATAAAATAGTTTAGTTCAGGCCATGCAAGAGAGAAATGTTGGATATTTCAGATCGAGGTCAGTCTTATGTAGCGTTCCAGAAACTTCTAAATAACATAGTTTACAAATGTAGCCCCTAAATTCCCCATGAGCTTCACCAGAGATTTGCAATGTGCTGAATCGACTGTTTCTGCTTTTGCAAAGTCATGGAAATATGAAGGCAGAGGAGTTAATCAATGTCACACTAATCAAATGTATTGTCATTGCAGTATAAAATTTGAACAGATGTGTTCTGACCGCCTGCCCTTTGTTTTTTTGGGTGCCACTTGTAATAAATGCAGCTATCCAGCATAAATATATCCAAGAAAGAGAAACACAAACCAGATCAGCTCTGCTTCTAAAAGAAAACAGATCCTGTATCCACAACGATTCCTGTATCCTGATTTTATCAAGCCAGTCATTTCCTCTAAAACGTTCAGTAATTGTGGAAGAGCGATTCCTGTGGGACACCTCTTTGCTGCTAAAAAAACGTAATATACACAACTGCACACATGATATTTGATTAGGGCTGTCATTAATATAATGAATTGATCTGATCTCACAGTCACATGCACACGAATCCAATGTGATATGCTCATCTGCCGTATACACAATTATTACTGTAGGCTACTTACAAGAAGAAAATATGAGTGTTTTGGTGTTCTGGCGATCAGGGGTGTGATTGGTTGATCTGCAGGTCATTGGGTGAGATAATTGAGCTCTCAGGTGATTGGTCACTTGCAAAGTTATTAAATGCAATGGTAAAAAGAAAGCACTGCTTGTTGTCCTTCAGCATGATTGTTTTTTTAAATACCATTCGTTTCGGTGTCATTTTAGGTTCTGTTTTATTCGTTTGTGTATGCGTAATATCATATTTCTACATGTTTATTCTTAGAGAGGATTGTGCTGTTTTATGATACTTCAGACAGAACACAAACACAACACTGCTAACCTGTGAGAGACGTGTTTGGCAACAGCCTCCTCTGATTTTCATATCATCTGGGCCTCTCCGAATCTGCTTGCGAGATCATTTGCAAATAATTACCATCAGCAGATTTATTTCACTCATGCACAGGTTTTAATTAAATAACATAGTGAAATTAATTAAGATTACATCCCTTAGCCATGCTGAATCAAATTACTGCATCTTCCCCAGCGTGCGTGTCCTGGAAGCGCAATTTTCTTAAAAAACAGAGGAGGCGGAGGTCACGGATGGGTTTCCGGATTCTCACCCTGAGCTAGGCAGATTTGCAGTCGGTGTGAGCGTGTTTGCATGCCTAACACTGCCCTTCCAAGCCACTCGTGTTATGCTGGTCGTAATTTGCTTCTTAATCCTTCAGGAATGATAACACAGCATGAAAGAGTTCAAACGCGTTTGCCCTTAAACTGTATGAGGTGGAGAATTGAAAGGGGTTTAATAATTTATCAATTCATTAAGGTCAACTAGAGTGTAGTAAAGACATGTCATAAAGAAAACAAAATGCATCCCTGCTGAGAGACTGCAGGCTTAGGTAGACTGGTAAACCAAACCAGCAAACTTTTTCTGCCAATATTTAGAAAATTTTTAATGTAAAAATGTGTTCCTTTCAAAGGCTCCCTTTCAGTCGCTCACTCCAAGTCACGTCAGATGTGATGTCTCAGTTTCCTTCTTCAGGGAACGAGGGGTACATACGTAACTGAGATGTTCTTACCAGGTTAGATCACTAGCTAGGACAAGCTAGGTCTAGGTCTAGCTCAAAACCCAACTAGCTAGGAAAACAGGCAATAACAGTTTAAAGCAGCTAAGAACAGCAGAAAAGTAGTTTGGCCAAGCCAGGAGACTAGCTAGAACAGTTTGAAACAGATAGGATCAGCTGAACACAAGTTAAGAACAGCTGAATACCAGCTTGGCCAGGCTAAGAAGAGCAGCTAAGAATAGTTAAACAAAGCTAGGACAAACCAGGGTTAGAGATCAGATATAGACCAGCAGAAATGCAGGTTGACTGAGCTATGCAAACAAGCTTGGCTAGATCTGTAGACCAGGGGCCTGTTCCATAAAACAAGTTTACCAAATAAGCCAGGTTTATTTCAGTTAGTCTGACTTATTGTTCAAATCTACTGACAATAAGCCTGACTAACCAAAATAAGCCTGGCTTGTACTCTAATCTTGTTTTATGGAACATCCCCCAGGTAAACTAGCTTAAATCAGCAAACCTTTTTTTTTCTTTTTTGCAGAAACTGGGAATTTGCTGAAAGATGGAATTGGAAACGTAGCGAACCATCCTAATATATATATTCCTCTCGTTAAATGAATAAAACTAGTTTTTAAAGTATGTGATGAATTTCAAAGGCGTTTCATCATGATATTGCATTCTCACACCCCAATCACTGGAGACTGGGAAATGAAATAACCTTTAAGTATAATAGTACGCTGAATAGAGGGTCATCAGGCAGATTGTGGTTGAGAGGTTCTGCAGAGAGATGATTAATAAACATTGGGTCTGGTTTCTGCTCATTAACATGTCTGCCTCTGATTTTGATGAAGGAGCAAATGAACTAGCCAAGTTTAAGCTGAACTTTTAAGTTAGTTGAGTGCGTGTGGGTGGTGGTTAGGCCAAAAAAGAAAGAGAGACAACACATTGGGAGTGCGAGTGTGTTTATGGGTTTATGTGAGTGTGTGTGTGCGTGAAAGCTTGGGCATTGGCAGCTTTGCGCTCAGCATTCAGCCTGTCTGTTAGTTTCGGATGGCTGCTTGCACTTCATCTTTCATCACTGTGATATCCATCTAGAGACAAGTTTGCTCCTGACGACTGCCACCATGCTGGCTCCCAGCCCCTCCGATGAGGCTCCCAACCTCCACTCCTCAACTTCCTGATCCTGGCAACAGCACATGAATATGCATTCACCTTCACCAGCGAGTGAGCGAGAGAGCGACTGCACTGCAGCTCTCTCAGTCTTGTCGTCCTAATGTGCACTCTGAGGCCTGCCTGTAACTGGTTGGCCTTGCCTGCTTCAGATGAAGCACTGAAGCGAGAGAGTCTATAGATGCCTGAAGAGTGATTTCCCAGGTGGTCGAAGGACTCACGTGCACTTCCCTGGCTCGTAGCGAAGCGACTGCTCACGTTTGTGTCGGCTCATCGAATATTCTTTCCTCTCGGCCCTACAGCAGCTGAGTTTAAGAAAATTACAAAAATCAATAGTTATTTATCTGGCTTAAAATTAAAACCTACCAGGCCACGAAGCAAAAAGACTTTGGATGAGAGATTAAAAAAAGAGGGTTTCTAATGTTTTTAATTTCAGATGTGCAGTGCAGGCACTTGTGAAAAAGCATTTTTCTTAAAAAGGGTACTTGCATACTTTCAGATAAAAAAAAAAAAGTACAAAAGCTGTCACTGAGGTGGACAAGAAGGGACATATTTTGGATCTTTTTACCCCTTAAGGGTGCATATTAGTATCTTCAATGAACATATCATCAACTAAGTGTACATAATATTGCATAAAAGGTACATATTTGTTACCACATTGTATTCATTTGTTCCCTTAGACTTGTTCCCTTATTTTAACTAAAGACAGATAATTAGTATATTGTGGCCATGATTTACAAATTATTACTTCATATAGCAACAAAGCCTTAGTTTGTGAAAGCAATAAGTATGTTTTTGTCCATAAGTGCACTTCTTTAAAGTGATTATTAAAACATGAAATATTTCAAATGTAATGGTGAACTATTAAGCCATGTGACACACATGTCCACCACAAGCCGCATGTCTTTGCTTGTCCTGAACTGTGCAGTTGCATCAGCAATCTGCTATAACTGGATCGATTTTATTTTAGGAGACAGATGCATTTGAGCCGTGCTGGGATACTGACATCATGCTACATGGGAAGGAAAGGCTCCCTGCAGCTTCAGTTAGCTGTAAACAACATGGCAAAATGGGTCAAATCTGTCTGTCTTCAGTATATTGACTCTCAAACTGAGATGATGAAGTTTTATGAACATTAAAAGCACAAACTTAAAGAATTATTTAGCTACAAATGAAGGTTCTGTCAGTAATTACTCACCTTTATGCCATATAACTATATGAAGTCATGCAAAGGTATGCATTATTATTCAATGCCAATCTTATCCAAACTGAACTCAAGAGCTGAATCTGTCCAAATCATCCAAATAAATTAGCAAATTAATTATTCACACTGGGTTTGCAAAGTGATTCAGCAGAGTGATTTGTTTATGATTCCGGCTATTTCTCTAATAAATACAACAACTTTTTGAATGGAATCTGCCCTTGTCACAAAGCCAACATAACACATGAAATACAGCGCACAAATCATATGGATATTTATAGTCTGCATGCTACATGGTAAGCACTGAAAGTTTCTGACCCTGTCACATGTCTGGATGTGTTATAGTTTGAGGTGACATGTCAAGTCCTTCCCACGAGCTCTCAGATGATGACTCTTTTGATCCGAGTTATTTTCATGGTAATATGGTGCATCCGGGCTCACTGACCACATGTTCTCACATACTTGTGTGAGTATGAGACTCAAGGGAGCAATTACAGTCAGTGAGAGATATGGATTACAGTACAATTGCTTTTTTACCACACCACAGAGTCTGACACATTTCCACTTTCCTCAGACAAAGGTTTATAACTGGAAGATGATCTAGGACAATGTATCTTTGTGAGTTCATTCAGTGAGCACATCCTTCTTTTTTTCTGAATGATTGATAATAATTTACACATTAAAGTGGATCCTTGTTCTTATTTGATTTTTGGAAGAGTTTTGGACTGCCGGGCCTATTTTAGATGATCTGAATGGATTTGCTTCAGCAGCTTTTTTTGTTCAGTAAAAAAATAAACGTCAGTCCACCTCAACTGGACTTTAAAACTGTGATTTCATCCGTGCTGAAAGGTCAATCATTCTGTCTTTTAGACCCCTGCCTTAATCAAGGCAAGGTTACCTTTGAGACAACATTTATTGTCATATGATAGCACTTCAAACAGCCATGGTTCCTCTGCCCCAGGGTAGTAAACGCATTGGCCTGCATGTGAATTATTTAAAGCTAAATTCATGTGCAATGTGACCCAGGGTTTCACCTGCCTTGCTCCCTGGAAAATGGAGAAAGAAAGACAAAGAAAATGAGGGGAAAGAAAGAAAGAAAGAAAGAAAGAAAGAAAGAAAGAAAGAAAGAAAGAAAGAAAGAAAGAAAGAAAGAAAGAAAACCAAGCCAAGGCAAAGGTAATTGCTAGCTGTATTTCATTAAACAACCCTTGACAGACATGAACTCCAACTCAGAAAAAAAAAGAGTTCAGAAATTCCCAAAGGTCATGTCTATCACTGGGAGTGCTTTTAATTGCAAAAAAATTTTATGGCATGAGAGAGTGAAATAAAAAAACAAAATTTCTAAATAGTCTTCATGTAAAGTTCATGAAATAAATACCAACCTATTCATAAGATGGGAATGAAAACAAATATGTTATTTGGGGAATATTGCAAGCAAGTTGCTGTAGATTGTTTCATATTAGGCAGCTTTCTATGAGAGTGCTGTTATTCATATTTAACTGAACAATATCATCTTGCGCCTATATTGTCGGTGTGTGTTTTATATTGTTCAGAAGTGGGTAGGTTTCAGGTAAAGGTGGGGCTAGGTGCTTGAACGATAGTATACATTTATATAAAATGAATCCGGTTATCCGTGCATGGATCAAGGCTGATGCCTGTCACTGAATTACATTGGTATCTCGTCTAAGCCCATCATGGTATTTCCGGCGATTCCATGACACTAACACAGAATCTTGAGTTTCTGTAAGAGTCCGTGGTCATTACACAGAAATTTGTGAGATCAGGTTGGATCTTGCCCTATGAAGTTAATTGAAACAAAAAAAAATGTTGCTTTTGCACAAAAAAATTAACAATGTATTATTTGAATATATTTAAAAATATAATTATTCCTCTGATGGCTGGCAAAGCTAACGTTTCAGCATTATCACTCCAGAGTGACATGGTCCTTCAGAAATCATTCTAATAGGCTAATTTGGTATTCAGGATATTTCTTACTATTAACAAAGCTGCTTAATTTGGAAACCATAATACTGTTTTTTCAGGATTAATATTAAGTTTAAAAACATCATAGAACTATTTATGCCAGCATTTTACGCACATGCTGGAATCTATTTTATAAACATTTAATTAAGAGCATTTAGACATTTGATTAAAATTATCTTTACTTCGCCACCTCTCTCCCATATTAGGAAAGCAATTAAATTCCTTGCAATTAAAAGCTGTGTATGTTTAAATATGGATCACCCAGAACAGGTGGGCTTTCACTGAGAAATCTGGTTCCTCCTTTGTTTTGCAAGGCACAGTTCATTGTATGGTTGCTGTGGAACAATATTGTTCAAATAAACAAAATGTAATCAAACTGTAAGATTATATATAAAATGAAAACAATATATGACACACCTGACATCAACTGAGATTGTGACAGGATATAACATCTGTGAGGTTGCTGTAGGTATTATCTTTGATTAATATCATTCATCCCGTAATATCTATATTCGCATCTGATAGTGCCAAAGATTTATTTTAACTTGAACAATACACAGATGTTCATGCACCTATTTTATCTATCAGAGAAAAAAAAAAGAAGAAGCCTTGTCACCAAGCAATGAAACATCTGGAACCGATGCTCCACACCAACTTTCGAGTAATCACTTCAAGAACCTCTTGGATCGACCAATCAAATTTGAAGAGCAAAACTAACTGCATTACAACATGCAGTAGTCATGTGAGCTTTAGAATACCAGTCAAACTCAGTCAGTTTACATAACACGTTCATCTTCAAGAGAATCATCTAGAGCCCTGCTCTGATCAAGTCAAAATCTTGTTAATCCTGGCTGCTGAGGTGTTGATTTGTTTACTGCAAGAATTCCCGCCGACAAGATGTCACTTCCCTCGCGACAATCAGACGAGGACAAGCAGAGAAAACAATCTTTAATGGCTTTCCTGGAAAGGGGCCGACTGTAAATTGAATTTAAATAATTTCTTCTAAAATCACATATTAGCATCTTAGCTCGCTTTAATCAACTTCACTCACTCTCTCTCTCTCTATCTGGTAAAGTGCCTTTAAAGTGCTCAGCGCTTTTAGAACATGGATTTTGTCTATTTTGTTCGTGTTGAGTCATAGTCTTTAAATTAAAGATGCGTTTGATAGTTGAGAGACGATGTAATTTAAGTTCAACGCAGCATTCCAGTTCTTTGTACAATGAAATTTAGACCCCTAAGAACATTTTTGACTGAATTCCAAAAAGTGTATTACAGGACTAACAAGACTCACTCCCAGAAGACACACTATCCATCAAGCATGGTGCTTTATCATGGCTCTGATTTATTCTAAATACATAAATTCTAGGAAGATTTGATGAAAGGTTAATGTACTTTTTTTTTTTTTGTAAGATACATAGAAGCTGATGTTACACAAGGATAAAATTCAGAACATCCATTAAATAATAAAATCAGAACATACAGTCCTCTGAACATTGTAATTGTTTTACTGTTTGCCAGCAACCATGTAAGGTCAGAATGTTTTGTTTCTACCGTGTCTGTCTTTTAATCCAGTCCTGTATATTTGTATTTTGAACATTCTTGATGCCTCTTTCCTGCAAGTGGTCAATGGCTGGCTGCTTAGTTTTTGTGGTTGGCTGCTGCTGGAAGCTTGAATGTAATTTTCCTGCTGTTCCAAAATAATCAATCACATGACATTTAAGGCTCAGGTTTTAGAGAAACAAAATCTCTGTACAGTAAGATCCAAACAGAGCCATTGAAAACAGCTCTGATTCCCTCTTGGAAATATTTAATTTGAGCACCACTTGAAGTTTCACTTCCGTTTCATTTTGTTTTGTGTTTTTTTTTTTGCAAGTGCATGGCATTATGAAAACACAACAGGAAGATTCCCTTCACGTTCACTTTTTCCATTCCAAAGATTAATAAAGAGTAGTAATGAATGCATTGTTCATGTTAGTTAATACATTAATTAATGTTAACAAATGACACCTTACTGTAAAGTGTTAGCAATCAAAACAAATAAAATTACTTGAATATTTATTCAAAATAGTTCTCAAAACGCTGTAAATTCACCCGCTTCGGATGTTATCACTCGATTGAATGGGCCGTTATCAGTCGTTATCATCCCATTCATATGGGTCAGTA
>JAUMHQ010000083.1:10312788-10328371 GCA_032361165.1 Enteromius paludinosus
GGGGGCCACAGGGGTGGCCAGGGACATGTCTACAGATGCACGGGCCTCCCTAGGCCTCCGTGTAGAACCGCCACTGATCTGCTGTACCTGTCCCCTTGTCCAAATACCCACAGCTGTCATCTTTTCACTTGACCACTTGACTATGACTTATTTCCTGTATTTGGCCCAAGTGTCCAAGTGCTGATGAAAACCACAAGTTTGTGTAGAACTTTTCATTACCTGATGGAACGCTATGTGTTTACATTGCTATTTTTACTTGAAATGCTTTGCATTTTAATATCAACTTGTCTGTTCAGTAGCTCACAATTTAATTGGTAGTGCTTCTAAACAAGTGATGAAAAGCAGTTGCAAATGTTGTACAAAATAAATATCACCACAATCCATATATCTAAAGTAAATAAATTATGTATTCAAAATCATTTTACCAGTCTTTAAATAGTTGGAACTACTTGAAGGCAGGGTAATTGATTATTAAAAAATGCTTTAGGAAACACCCAAACAAACTTGTAGCCAATCAGAATTAAGGGGCGTGGCTACTAATGATGTGGAGGAGAGTGCATTCAGTGAACAGCTGAGCAGACATGAAGATACAAAACAAAAGAGGAAAATGTCTGTGAAACGATAAGGCAAGAAGTAGGACCCGTGTAAATATCGGATCAGCTTTCCAGGGCTGGAAAGAACTCAAGGAGTGGAAGGTTGCTTTGGTTCTTCTCCAAAGGTGAGTGTCCCAGATGCTGCGCCACGACAGCTAAAAAGTCTGCCTACACTGGACATGATAAACCGACCGTTGAAAATCATTTGAAATTAGTGTCAGAACGTCATAAATAGAACGTGGCAGCAGTTTTCTGCCAGAGATTTGTCATGCCACTCATGTCTGGTGTACACTGCATTACTGATTAAAAAGACTATACTACTTTTTCGCGCCATAGACCATAGTTTATTTTTTGTTCGACCGTAGACATGTATTTCAGTATCGCATGGATTACTTATCCCGGTAGAAACAATTGTGAGGCATTTGAGTTTTTACTATGTTTCACAACCAATCATTGCCTGGGTTGCAAAGGCTACGTATGTGTGGGGCGGAGCTATAAAAAATAGGGGCGTGACCCTTTTGGGGCAGGGGCGTGTTTGTTTTGGTGATTTGAAATATCAACACTGGCTTCCAGAAATTGCATACCCTGCCTTAAAGTACTACTTTGAAGTACTGTAAAAGTGCACATTCAGTGCAACTAAGCACACTTCTTTATCACAATGAATAGTTACAGAACTCTTTGGTTTGCAGATTCTTTCTAATGTTCAGCACGATGCCTCGGGAAAACATGTTTTGGGTGACTTTAACAAATAGATTCTCTTTCACATACAGTATTACATTTTTACTACCACCAGTCCCTTCCAGGCATGATACATGGAACAATAATAGATTCTACAAATGACAGTAGAACTAGCTTTTGCATTTTTCATTCAAGCCAAACACAGTTAATTATGTCCAAATATCCAACAGTGACCGTCACTTAACTGAAAAATTATGTAATTAAACCATAATGATGCCATTTCCCTAAAGTGTATCTGACATTCAAATGAGCTAAACGAGGAAGTGTAACATAAATCCTATTAGGTTTGCTTAATCCATGAAGCCAAGCACTTATCAAAGTTCAAACATTCACTGGTCTGAACGAAAGTGCACAAGTAACAGGATTAAAAATGCTCAAATACATTCCACTCGATTTATTCTCAGTGAATGAGGCAAAATAAGGCAGATTATACCAAATTCAAAAATGTACAGTGCGCTGGTAAAGTATAATGCTGCTTACATCATAAGAGATGATATACAGTACAATATGCCTTTATTTTTGTTGTAATTAAAACATCTTCTAGTTAGCTATGGGCATTTTTATTGCTGAAAGTATAGGGCATCATGTATCTTTATTCATCATGCATCACTACTAAAGGCAGTGAACATGCATTGAGCAGGCAGGAACAGGAAATAAACAAGTCTGTTTTTCATCATACTCGCCTCTTCTCCTTGTATCACAAGGCCCAACATCAATCTTTCTAAATTTTTTTCAAGGGGTGGCAGTATATGAAAGCAAACATGCTCGGTGATGAAAAGGTATATCAGGCACGTAATCATGTCAGTACTGTTGTAGGAGCTTTCTTGGCCTTTGTTTTCATTTTTCTTCTTCTCTGTTTGGCTTATACTTGCTCTCCTCATACATTTTTCATCTGCTGATTCACTGGCATTAGAGGATCAAAAGCAGAATGATTTCCTGCAATGCTACGTGTTCTAGTATACATTTAACTGGTTGCATTTCCAGAATCATTACATGCAACATCTAGTGCATGCACAGAATGTTTGCTGCTTTTACATTTTGCATAGGATTCTCCAGTGGTCATCCTCGCTCAGATGCCTTTCATCTGCCCAGCTTTGAACTAGACTAAATCTTCTATGGAGCTTCTATAAGTAAATGTTTTTTTTTTATTCTGTGCATTGAAAAGACAAACTTCAGAAAGACAGGCACTGAGAAACTTAAGGATACAATCATTTCAGAGTTTTATTATTTTTTAGAATTTGTATCACGGAATCGTAGGCATTGTAGCTAGTTGTATATACTGATGTGCTGGCTCATTATGTGAAAATAAACATAAACCAGAGACATATCACATAATATGTTACTGTATGTTTTGAAGAATGTGTGAACGCTGTATTATCGATTGCATCTTCTCTGGAGGATTGCTTTTATGGATCGTGGAAAGCATTTTGAAAGAGTCTGGCTAAGAATGATGATGAGAAGTAATAATGACCTCCTCCTTGGCTTAGTTTTAGCAAATACATTGAAAACGATCACATTCTCGAGTGCCTCCTACTTGAGTTTTCTTCTCTGTGCATAAATAGACTAGTAAACAGCAGCTGGGGGTTTCAATATATGATATTGCCAGGCGATGAATATGTAATTTAGAATAAAGAGTAAATATCACGAAATCACTGTGTTCCACTGAAATGCAGTAGAATGCTGCAATTTGATTGCCCCGTGTATTGTTTTCTCCTCTAAGGCTATATTGTAATATATTAGCTGTGGGAAGAGTTTGCTGATGATCAATATATATTGACATAGTGTCCAACATCTTCAACTCGTCTTCTATTCTCGTCTTCTTTGGTCTTTAATTTTGGTTCCCCCTGCCTAAAACATGACCCCATGAGTCCGTGTTGAGTTGCTAACATTTATTCACAGAATGTCACCTGCCTCGAAAAACCAAGCTATGGAATGCATAGGTCGTTTGCATACCTGTTTAAGACCTGGTCGGTACTGTTGTTGTTGTGTTGTTTTTTTTTTTTTTGTAAGTGATGCTTGACAGTGCTTGCGCTCTCCTGAGGCCGAGACATGCCCAAGGCAAAGCTCGAAGTGATAATTCACACTGAAAACTATTTTAGGGCATACATTACTGGACTGCAAAGATTGCTATGTCTGTCTTTGGGTCCAGTGCACCAAGACAATTACTAAAGTAAGCCATGCATATCAGTCATGCATTGGCCTGGAATAAAACTCAGTCCTCACCTTCGAAACATGCTACCTATAACCTTTGTTGACTTGCTTCTTTGTACTCATTTTTTGTTTCGCTACTTTAGGTGTCCACAAAACATTGCCTGTACCCTCAAGCCCACTTTACATTTACTTGAGATAACAGTGCATATTTATTTTGATACCTGTATTAACCGGTGACTGTATCATATTGGCTTTTTAAGCAAGCGTGGCATGCTGAACTTGTGGGAAATACAGTGAATGTTCTTTAAACCTTTTTATAAAAACAATCTTTTGAAAAACAGGCTTTTATGAAGCAACAAAATAAGGGAGATGATGCAACTCGAAGTTCCATACTCCACAATTATCTGCCTGAATACAGATGATTTAAGAACTTCATAGCTGCAGTTTGGGTTTAGCCTTAGGTTAAGCTTGAGAAATCTGAGGATTTATAAAGTTGTATACTGCAGTTGTAAGAAAACAATTCTTGTCTTGCTTTATTTACAGAAAGAAAACAAGACATTTGTGCCAGAGATTTTATTCGAAACCGAGTGATCTTATAAACTTTCCGTATAATGTTCTTGTTATGTATAAACTTGTGTTCCAACCCTGATTCATTTGAGTGAATTGAAGTAATTGTTGTCCGCACACGTTTACAGAACAAAACACAAGTGGATTGAACCATATTATCACACATTTTGATGAAGTCTTTAAAACCCCTTGTCACTGGTCATAAACAATTTATGTGAGCTCCACCAGGCAAATTCAGCACAGTTGGAGTGCTGCTTTGAATTTCCTCTGAAAAACAGGAAAGGGAGGGGGTTTAAAATTAGATTTATCTGACTTTTGAATTACTTGGACAATTAAGAACCAAAACTCTGTCCAGATACATGACTTAGTTTAAGGAATGCATTAATCCACAACCGCAAGAATCGTTGACATGCTTTACTTTGATTCAAAGGCTACAACATTTTTAAATCAAATTACTCTAATTAAATAACTTTCTGATGAGTAACTGATGTTGAAATGAATCCTGCTTTAACTATAAGCCAGTACATGTATCCTTATTGCATTGATTCATTTCCGTGAGTGCTTACTTTTAGACATATATTCAGAGAAAATCAGCTTAGACGTTTCTGTGAATTATAAAATGACATTAAATAGACAAAATGCATATTTTCCAAATTGCAAGTTTATATTTTGCAAATTATAAAATTTGAACAAAATCTTATATCTCATATATTGTTATAAAGATGAACGAAAGTCGATGACCACATTTTAATTTGGGGTGAATTATAATATATTTGAGCTGTGAATATTACTCTGTTTCTAGGACAGAATTTTTGATAGAGGTGCAAGTTTTTACGGATTGGTTGCAAACTTTGTATTTTTTGTCATTTTAGTTCAAGAATGACACTAAATAAATGCTCTTTCTGTTCCCTAATGAAGTCAGTCTACAGTCATCTCTTCTCAGAATATTCCCCGTAGATCCAAATGGGCTGCAAGGTCATTCACAATGCTGGACAAGTGGGAATATCCTCTAGTCTAGTAGCAAGAATGAAATGGTCAATTGGGACATAAGTACCACCTAATTAGGATTAATATCTCACTCCATGCGAGCTCACAATAAAAATATCAGCTCTCAGGGGACATGAACCAAATCCAACAGGACCAAAGGCATTCCAGCTCTTCCATGTTGACCCAGAAGTAGCAAGACAATTGCAAGGTTGTCATTTTTTTGCCCATCTGCACATCCTATCGAACAGAAACTGGAGGTCTAAGTGGGGACAGCGGCGCACACTGTTAACTAACCTAATGAGTGATCGCAGTGACCTCCATGACTAGCATCCATGTTTTCTTTGGACCTGCTTTGGTTAGGCAGAATTTTAGCACTTGCCCATCTCAATATGTCTTGTCTAAGTCGTTCATTCCCAGGGACTTTGCCATGAGCGTTTGGCATGCTGAGAGAGGAGCTGGCAGGGCCCAACTGAGGGCACATAGCAATGACGAGACAGGTTGGTCTTTATCGTCTGGCTAGATCTTCACACACATTTCCAGCACCCATTTGTATTGACCTGGAAGAGATATGGGGGCTTGTTGCTTCAGGGGTTGGTCCACAACCACAGGGAAGAATGCCAGGGCTTGGACACCAAGACCCGTTGGTCCCATTTGACCTACTGTTGTGTCCCAAACTTGTTCCTCACTGCCTTTTTGAGAAGCCCCAACAGCACTACTATTGAGGCATGCAGTCAGACAGAGCTTTAACTTTATCCCTCTCTTTCTTTTACTGCCTTTGCCGCTTGCCTTGCAGGTGAGCTGTCACGAATAGAACAAGGTTTCATTTTGGCAAAGGCAAACTGCCAAGAGGTGTTGGGACCATCACGCTGAGAGGGTCTGAACAAACAGGAGGGAGGAACACCCGATTAAAGCCTGTTAGATAAAAGCCCAAAGCTTTCCCCGTAGGTTCTGCCATGAGCAGCGTGTGAACGTTAGCGGAACTGTCACAAACACCGTAGTGCATTAATTGTGAACCCATCACGGAGAAAGTTAATTACTAGCACCCGGGACGTTGAGCCCGCCCCTTTTCTCTAACTCTAAAGTGTCACCTCTCATTTCGCTATCCCAAACATTTAAATAGCACACCGTGCTTGTTGTCTTTGCAGCTCTGCGTCAATGTCAATGCACGGCACAAACATTACAAGTGCTCGGCTTTCCCCCAACGTTCAGCCCAGACCTGGCTGTGCATCACATCGCCGCAAACTTAATTATGGTCTGTAATTACAAGGATCTTGGGGAGTTTGACTGAAAGTCAAATTACAAAGGCAACAAAACACAGGCTGAATTGCGGGAGGACTTGACAAGGGTCATTAAACCATCATTCACATTCAAATGTCCGGAGCGTTTCGAAATGGTTGTTTGGGTTTCGGCACTTTGCCTCCCTCTTCTTGGGATGTTTGCTCAGGGCCTTTGTGGTAGAATTGAACAAATGCTTTGTGGCCTTTTCTCTGCAGGTCATGAGAAAAACAGAAGTTCAGCCAGCTTCTCCCAATCTCTTCCACCCACCTGCGAGGGCAATTACCATATTGTTTTATTTGTGTAAGAGAATAGCTATTTAAATAGTATCACACACTTTTTGGGGAGGGTTGGCTTGCACAGAACTAGCAAGATCCTTCTAAGAAAAAGACA
This sequence comes from Enteromius paludinosus, assembly GCA_032361165.1. NCBI lineage: Eukaryota > Metazoa > Chordata > Actinopteri > Cypriniformes > Cyprinidae > Enteromius > Enteromius paludinosus. The sequence goes on from JAUMHQ010000083.1 coordinate 10,319,493, forward strand.
GAAACTGAGTGTTGATACAATGTATATTTACAGGGCTCAACAATTAAAGGGATAGTTCAACCAAAAATTTAAATTCTGTCATTATTACTCACCCTCATGTCATTCCAAAAGCTTTCGACCTTCGTACATCTTCAGAACACAAATGAAGATATTTTTGAAGCAATACAAGTCTCTGTATAGATAGCAACACAACTAAAAGGCCTAGAAAGCAAGTAAGGGCATCTTTAAAGTAGTAGATGTGACATCAGTGGTTCAACCTTAATTATATGAAGCAACAAGAATGTAAACAAAACAAAACAAAGACTTTATGTCTCTGCTGTGCCTTTACAAACCATGATGCTTGTTCTTTTGGACGAGATTTGCTTGCTTTTGTGCATTTTATTAGTGCATGATTGCCACTGGAATCAAACCCCTGACCCATGTGTTTGTAATGTCATGCTCTACAGTTTGAACTGTCGGAATTATGTGTTGGATAATGTATCGTTCTTAACACAAATTCCTTTATAATCACTTTAGGCTTTGCTCATAAAATGTGAAGTGTTCAGCAGGGAACTGAATACATTTCATAAAATCTTCAACCAATATTTTTTGCAATAATTGAAGCTGGAATTTATTTGCGCTTTGAGTGTCATGGTGGGCTGACAGGCTGACGACTTTGGTCGAAGAAAAATAAACCTTGCAGAATTTAGTAGTTTGGCATCTCTTGGATGTGGCATGCAGCATTTCTCCAATGAACTGCACCCTTACACTTCAGTCTGTTCTTAAACTAACTAACAGCCCCACTTTGGGCTTTACAGCACACCACATCCTTCCCGCTGCCAACCAGACAGAAGTTTTGAGAAGCAGGGCTTGTGGTTAATTCATTATTCTTTCAAAATATCTCTTCGCTGCATTGGGAGATGAAAAGCTAATGCTAAGGGGGTTCCTTTGTAATTTCTTGCCAGGTGCCACATTTGAAAGTGACTAATCTTGTGAACCTATCAGATGTTTGCTTCTCCACAGCTGTTGCTCTTGTAGGTAAGCTCACCTATAATAACTTGCCAGCCCACCAGGGACCAGGCGGCTTATCACCGTATGTCTTTTACATATAATTTTGTTCTTTTCTGCAGTAACAGTTTTTAATAAGAGAGACATATACAGGTGTTCCCAGAGGAGCAAGGTAAACTGATTTATATGCAGCTCACTGGTTCATTACCCCACGCTAACCGTCGCAGAACTCAAAAGAAAGTGAGGTTCAGTGCATATAGAAATAACATGCAAAATGTATGGTATCGATCTATACGCAGCCCGGCACCCGTGCGCTGAACTCTAGTACTGGTGCTGCTGCAGCACTTTTTCTGCATCCGTTTTGGAAATGCAGAGATCCATGCAGGAGTGTGGCAGCGGCGGCAGCTGGCTGACCCAGTTTCCAGACTCCGGCAGAGATTCAAAGTTTTTGCTCAGCACTTCTCAGGTGGCCGATGGGCAAGGGAAGAATCCCAAGTCCTACGAGACCCATCCTTCTCTCGCTGATTCGGTGTCTTCATGCAGTGTTACTAGAAATTGAGGTATCGTCCTCACGACTAGGATAGAAATTAGTGTGGTGCTGCAGGAACACTATATGCCTTTAGCAACCACTGCTGCAATGTGCTTTTGTTACTTCCCTTTATAGTATGCAGTGCCTATTCCTCTGCTGCTCTATACGCTGTGTAATGAGAGTGAAGTAACTGGTAACTTCTACCTTTGTATCATGTGTTAATATATTACAAGAATTATATATCACTAATCAAATCTCAACACTAATTTATAGGTAAGAATTAACTCGTAGAAGTAATAGCAGTAATGGACATGGCTAAAAGTTTTTTTCCTTAGCATTTAGTCTTATTATATTGTAATACTATAATAATAGTTATAATAATAAAGTATTTGATGAAGGCATGACTAACCTAATTTTAAATTATTATTAGAATTATTATTTGAATGATAAATTAATATATTATATATTAACTGAAATATATTGTTTTTTTTACATTTTTAAGTTTTAGTATTTTACAGTCTTCATCATACAAATATTTAATATAATAAATAAATGTAATACAATTTTATTACATCTCACTTATTAATAATGGTTTAATTTACTATTATAGTATTATATTATAAGAGATACATTTATGTTTTAATGAGTTGAATGTTATGGGGCTTTTTTGAAAATACTGATATAAGGGGCTTAATTGTGATTCATTCAAATAATTAAATAATGGGCATATCCTGTGAGTACTTCTATTAAATCTGTAAGCCCTAGTTTTTATTTGTTTTTAATTAAAAGCTATAGGGGATGTTAATTTTATCCCTTAATAGCCAGGTTCACATTGAATCGTTTGTCTGAAGTTGTTTGCTCCATTGCGTTAGTTCTTAGCGGCAAAGAACTCATTTAAAAACTGTTATCTGGCCTGCTTGCAACTTGAAAAATGCCCAGGTGCTCCATTCTGAGCAAAATAATGATTGAATAATATCCGCAAAATAATCAAATGAAGTCATCTGAAGGATTACACAGGGGCATGTCTTTAAAGCGAATCCGCCTCCCCCTCAATTCTATTGTAGAGTGGGGGCTTCCGCAGGGAAAAACAAGGCTGTGTAATTATGTCTCCTGCAGGCAGGGCGAGTGTGCCTTTGACAAAAGGCCGATTCTCTAGGAGAGATGTGAGGAACTTTGGGGATCAGAGAAATCCTGGGCTAATTATCTCAGTTCTGCTTGGGCGTGAGGGCTGCGGAACGCCCTCTCTCATTGGTCAGCTCCATTGGCGTAGCTGGAGATTAGAGCGAGGTGAGAGGGAGGCGGAGTCACCCCTGCGGTGGAGAAGATCATAATTGAGGACATTCCGAAATTTCCTAGGAATCAGCGCCACAGTGCCGGACAAAAGTTTGGGTGTGGACAATAAAGCTCTCGGTTTGGCTCCAGAATCACAGTTACCCTCGCCTCCATTTAATTTCCCAGCAGTCCCTTCTAGGTCACAGTGTCTAAGTCTCTAGATGTGAGCCTGAAAAGGCTTTTGTGAGGAGAGGTGCATGCTGGGAGCAGGGTCCCTGGGTCTTGTCTATGGTCAGCTATTATCCTGTCTTTTGTTGACAGCTTTAGCAAAGAAGGTGGGTTGCGGAGTGGGCGGCTGTGGATTTTAGATTTTAATATTCTTGGATATGGCTAATTCGAAATGGGACTCGGAATCCATCACCGTGTCTGACATCTTTATTCAAAGGCCTCAGCCAGACTTCCATCTCCAGCGGCCGACAGCAGCAGTCCTGGTGCTGAGCTCGTCGGCCCCGCTGACCCTGACCCGCTAAGCTCGGCAGCTGTAATGAGCAGGGAGCTCATGCTAGCAGGTTAATGTGCTTTTATTGTCACGGTGCACCTATTAGCGCTGTGATGCCTTTCAACCCACCTCACTCCATTTCTCTGGTAAATGGAGGACAGGATGGAGGGAGAAGAGTCACAGAGAATTCTCCCAGAGGAGACAGAGGCTGTCTTCGGACTGGAGTGCACCTGATGGATAAAACATTTTGACAAAGATATATAGCTGTGGGAGAGCTGGGGAAATTATGAGAAACTTAAAGTGAAATCTCTCTCACTCTTGCTTCCTTTCGCATCCATCCAGTGTTGCTGATGTTGGGTTATTGGTGAATATGACATTTCTCAAAGAGAATGAACAAATGACACCTCTATACATCACCCATTCCAATTCTAAAACTTGTTTGTTAATGATTTTAGCACAGGCTCTGGCTTGGAGACCGAACTCCCACTCATATGAGCGCACTGAACTTTCACTCTAATGCACTATTGATTTATCATAATGATTTGCATTAGCTGAATCACAAATGCATGTTTCTCTGACTCCAGTTAATGGGATGTACGGGAAAACTGCAACAACTGATCAAATAAACAACTTTTGAAACAGTCCAGAAGCACATTTATTGCTTCAAGTGCAGTGAGACTGATAGACTGATTTATGTTAGTTAGGATAAGATTTGGTTATTACTGCGGAAATGCTATGGATATTCAACACCATGTCAACATGGATTATGTACCTGGTTATTATACTGCAGCAAGATAATTATTAATAAGTGCCACAAATATGTTATAAAGCCATGTGAATAAAGGCTTTTTATACTATATTTCTTTCATACTACTTGAGTATTTTTTGATGCTAAAGAATCCATGAATGAAAATGCAAAATCATTCTTTGCCACTAGGTAGCACTAGGTGACGCTTTTGGGGCGCAGATTAGCATGAAGATGTCCTACTGAGATCTACTGTAGCATTTATTTTTCATCTAAAAAAGTATTAAATGTAAAAGTATTATAAAATGTTTCCTTAGCCTTAGTATTTGTTGTTGCTGTAATCAGATTGGAATGGATTTCGTTTGAGGTTCACAGGGTGTATTCCTGTAATTAAGGCAGCTTCTGCAAAGCTGGACAGTGTAGCGCATTCCTCATCCAGCTGTCTTACAATGTGTGTCCATAAACCCATGATTCTCTTGCACACTCATCTGCCCTGGAAATGCATGGAATATTTAAGAGACATTGGTATTCCAAACCATTCACCCAAAATTCACCCAGGAACATCCTCTAATGCTACCGAAACCCCAAATCGTATGAATAGCGTCCAGTTTTCTTTCAACTCTTTTGCCTTTCAGAGTTCAGAATACATTTTGTATATTTAAGTGTTTACAATGCCCTAAAAAATGACATGAGGTTGAGTAAATGATGACAGAATTGTAATTTTTGAATGAACAATCCATTTCAGATTAAATCCTTATTGCTGATAAGTTATGTCTCAACTCTCAAAGCAGGAAAGTTTTATATCCACTTTGCGTTCTGACACCTCGACCTCTCTCTTTGCAGTGCCTGGGTTTCAGTCTACTGAGGAATTCCTCTGAACTGAAGTGGCACTGAGAGTGGTAATTGTGGGAAGAGAGAAAAAAAAGGAAAAGAAAAACAATGTCTGTCTCTCTCATGTTTGCCAGGAGTCTCCTGCTCCCTTCCATGCACTCCTGTCCAGAAAAGTAGGATTACGTCTCCACTGAGGCCAGTAAATCTCTAAACCCCAATTACTGTGCTATTTGGTGATTTATGGGTTTATTTTAATGACACATTAAAATGCAATTAGTATTAGTATCCAGAACAAACTGTGTGCATCCAATGAAATTCCAGCACTGTAGATGACAGCCGCTCTCTCTTTACACATCACTGAGTGGCTGCTTGGCAGGGTAGATGCTGCTGTGTTTTGCCCGTTGGCTGCAATCAAACAGCACTTAATGGCTGATCTTTTAAACCTACAGACTAGCACTTCCATGGAGTTCCAACATGTAGGAAAATATGGAGTATTTTTATTTTATTTATTTACTTTTTGTGCTATGGGACAAACTCATTATTATTATTATTATTATTTCGCCTCAAGCAGAGGACGAATCAGAATTAGAACACAAAAGCACAATAAAAGTCATAAAAGTGGTTGATTTTTATGTTGTTGTTTTTCTCAGTTGATTTGTTTAATTCACAAAACTGGTCAAAATGATTCATTTTCAGAGGCTGATCCAATACTTGAATTCAATTCAATGGCTTGTTCTTGTTACAGTGGTTAACAGCTGAGTGGAGTGCAACATTTTTAGTGAATAACATCATTTGGATCATTTTTATAGAACTTTTCTGATGCTCTTTTGGTCCTTTTTCAAGCTTAAAAGGTTGTGTGTTCCATGGAAGAAAATCTCATACAGGGCGGGTTTGGAATGACACGAGGGAGAGTAAATGATCACAGGTTTTTCATTTTAGAGTGTACTACTCCTTTAAAAGGAAAACTGGCCCATTCAAAAGAAAACCCATTTCAATCTCCAACTGACACATTACTATTTGGTAACACAGAGGCAGAGGCGTCCTCCGGCATTGACCTCTGAAATGGAGGAATTAGCTGTGGTTATGTGTAAGGAAACATTTTCTGTCAATATCTCCTGTGACCTACAGAAGCCAAACCAAAGACTGTCTCCCCGCAGAACGATAGTCATCTTTACATGCGGCAACATACAGAAATAGCTCAGAGATCAGCCGATTGCATTGTGAGATGCCCCACAGCATACTGATTGCTATTCCTGTGCTCCTGTCTGAGAGAAATGAGTTCCCTCAGCATAAACACAAGCCTGCAAAATTAAAGCCCTGTATGTCATGCAGGATGGCTGCTGTAATATCTGTTCATCTCACTCATCTCATTGATTTCGTGATGTGATAACACGCACATACAGATGTTTACATGCAAGAGGCTGGAGGGACTCGTAAACATCACATTAAAATACATTACCATGATGCAACAATTGGCAAATAATATCAATTCAATCCAAAACACAATACACCAATTTCCTGTTTTGTACACTGCAAGCAGTTCATGTTTTACACCCATCAGCCATCATTCATCACTCATGTTTTACACGCATTTCATTTAATTGAAAATGCGTCACAGGAATAATCATATTACAAAAAAGTATACAATAATTTCTGCATTTTTATATTTTTGCTGCATTTTTGGTTAAATGTAGCCTTGGTGAATTAAATTAAATGAAGTACAACAAAATACAGAAAAATAAAATAAAATATTTTTTATAAAATATATATTTTTTTTTTATATTGTCTCATAATGTTCTTACTTCATCCTGCTGTATACAATGTGGCACAGCCAGTCTCATGGCAATTTGTACATAATTTACGAGGTGGCTAATTCATACAAATTCGTACGACCTCACTCGTTTGAATTTACATGATTTTTGCTAAATCGTACATATTTTACGAGTGGCCAATTCGTATGCATTTGTACCAGAGTATGTGAGCAGAGTGTCAGTGGTGCTTAACTGTGCTTTACACAACATGAATCTAATGCAATTGCATTATGGGAGTGGTAGTGGAGCACTCTCAGAGTGAGAAAAACCGTGACGCTCCGACTTTCAAAAAACCCGCTCCAAGCTCCAGACAAAATCATGCCGCTCCACTCCCACTCCGCTCCGCTCACATACTCTGATTTGTACAAAATACCTACATCTAACCCCGCCCCTAAACCTACCCGTCACTGGGGTTTAGACAAATCGTACAAAATCATACGAGTGAAGTTGTACGCATTTGTACAAATGAACACAACATTTCCACCTCGTATGAATACATACAAATTGGTCGTGAGACAGCTGTCTATGGAAGCCCATTTCTGCCACTGATTGAAAAAATAAAAAAAGGTTATTGCAACTTTTAATCTCACAATTCTAACTTTATAACTCCCACAACTTTAAATCTTGCAATTCTGACTTCGTAACTCGCAACTGTGAGTTTCTATCGTGCAGTTCTGAGAAAAGTCATAATTGTGAGATTAAAAAGTCGCAATAATCTTTTTTTACATTTTTTTTATTTCAGTGGTGGAATCAGGCTTCCGTAACAGTCAGGTGAGATCTGAACAGATAAATGAAAGAGGACAGTAGAGAGTCAACTCCAGGGGGAAAGGGAAGCATCAGACAAGGGTACAGCTCACCCACAGTGAGAGTCTGGATGATAGAAATAATCGCCCTGTCAGCACAACTGACCAGTCCAGGGATAGAGACTGAAAAAGGGTCTCACTTCCATTTATAAAACCCCACACCTGCATGTTCATTTCAGGATGGCTTCCTGGACAGCAAATGGTTCCCTCGTAGTGATTCTCTCCTGCTGTCTCTCTCATAAACTAATTAACGCACATAGAACATATGGCCGCAAGCACAGGGAAGTAATCATATGCAAATCTCAGAGATGTATTTTAGGGGTTTCATTTTGCCAGGGACACATGCCATGAAGCCTGTCAGGACAATGCGAAGAGGAAATCTCCGACTCTGCGGTATTTGTGTCCATGGAGACTGCAAAAATATCAAATTATGCTTCTCTCTTCCATGGATGGTAAGCTTAGGCCGTATTCTTTATTTAGTGAGAATAGGAAACTATTTCACCAGCCGCTGCACTTCAGCGTCATTATATATAGTCTTGTGGAACTAAAAGTGCTTGGTTTATTTCAGAGGATAATGAATGTGACAGTAAGCGCGACGTTCGCGACTGTTCAATGATCTCACTGGCTCCTTTGATAGATGTGTGAGTTCTTGATAAATCGCTGCTGTAAGTGCCGTGGATATGTCAAACTAACATTCCTCCGTTAAGAGCCGTCGCGAAACCATTTGTATCGTTTTCCAGAACGTTGTCCCTTGCACTTACCCTGCCTCGACAGATGTACAACACAGCTGACAGCTGCATTACTCACCAGAACAGAATTAACAGTCATAACCCAAATCAAGATTTCTCCTGAACAATTACTTCTGAATGGAGGCCAAGAGGTTAATTTACTAATCATGAAATCTGCATAAATGGGAGATGGTAATGAATAATGTAAACTGTTGGCCACACTGAGGAAAAAGAAACAGGATGCGTTTCAAGATCATTCCAGGTGTGAAGAGGCCTCAAGAGTTTGAGAATATAGAGTACATTGTATCTGTTTTCTCTCACAGGTGCAAGTAGATGCTATAGTCTCTGGTTTGCTGTAAATGTGTTGCTCAGGTTTTCAGAACATCGTGAGCTCTGGTCAAGGGGGACATGGTTTCCCATGATCCTTATCACCATGCACAATGTTCCAAAGGTAAAGGTGACAGTAAGCTAACCCAGTTTACAATAAAAACACCACATGAGGTGAGGAGGAGACATGTACACCATGTATCATCAAGGTAGTTTTTCAAACAAGGACAATACACTGGAGGTCGACTAAGCACTGTAGAGAAATACAAGCTTTTTATGCTGTTGTGGAACCATAGAAACATTTCAAGCCAGAAGCATTATATTTAGCTTGTTAACGTGCAGCTTCC
>JAUMHQ010000083.1:10333126-10347568 GCA_032361165.1 Enteromius paludinosus
TGTTTACTAACGCATAACAATGGTTTATAAAGGATGAAATAAATGCTTACTAATGCTTAACTAATCATTCATAGTGTTTTGTTATTATAAAGTGTTACCCAACTGGGTAAACATTACAGTGCTTTTTGAGATAGTGACAAAGTGAGTAGTTAATGACATCATTTTGGGGTGAAAATTACCGCTTTAAAGTACATTTAAAATCATAGTTTTAATATTTGTTGTTGTGCTTTACTTGTGTTAAAGCTTTCAATTTAATGTTACAAAATGTACTTTTTAAAAGTGTTACATTTTTTACTCGTCAAGAAAGTGAACTTAAGTACACTCAAATACACAAGTGACTTTTTTATGTAGTATTTTTTTTTTATTTTTATTTTTATTATTTAGTATTTACTTTTTTAGTTATTTTAAGTAGTGCTTGTTACACATTACATGTACCTACTATTATAATAACAATAATTATGCAGAATTACATGCATGTAACCCTAAGCCAAATCCTAACCCTAACCATACAGTAAAAATCTTTGCATACTAAATCCGAAATCTTTTTTCATATTCATCATCATATCCTATAGAGAAAATCATACTTGGTCTGAGTTTTTTCGGAGGCAGTGTATAAATGTGACTGACACAACATGAGGTTGTATTTTTTTATACTTAAAGACCTTAAGTACATGTTGGTACTGTAATTAATAATACACAGTACTTCAATGTATAATTACACTGTAATAAGGACATCTTAATAAAGTGTAATCAAATTTAAAATTTGAAGTTCATCCAAGCATACAAAGCTGCTCACCTCTGGTGACGACGCCCTCCAGATGGACGACATTGGGGTGATCAAACTGGCCCATTATGCTAGCCTCACACAGGAAGTCCCGCCTTTGTTTTTCAGTGTAGCCTACTTTCAGGGTTTTTATGGCAACTGACATGTCCCTCTTTCCCGGCAGCTTCAGTCGTCCGCTGCACACCTCTCCAAACTCTCCTGTGAAGCACACAACCACCCGCGAGCTGAGTTCTGGAGATCCGGGCCACGTTTGACACCGCTGCCTGTACCTGCTCTGCTTCATACACATCAGTCACAGCAGCAGCAGGATTCAGCATTATATGATGCTATGCATCAGTACACAGGGGAGTGCAACCACGAGAGCAGATAATTGGATATGCTATATAGAGGACACGATAACACACTTATACGGTTTGTAACTAAAAGCGATGCGGCAGCAATTCATCAATAGCGATGCATTTATGGGCATCCTGGCCTTAAGAGAAGACATATTAATTATAAACCAATCCTCCAGCAGCGCTATCAATAACAAGGGGCCAGAGAGATGCTCAGGCCGCTATCGAGAGTGTAAATATTTGGTTGTCATTGTGATAAATGAGAGAGGTGTGTGACTAAAGCGAGGCAGCGGAGAAGACAAGGGAAGAGCTCACCTGCACCGATAACCCTCTCAATCTTAATGCAAGAGGCATCCAGCTCCTTTGCGAACTGATGGACAGCCCTGTTCGGGTCCTCGTAGGTTTCAGGGTCAATGTAGGTTTTGGTGCCTGGAAATTTAACTGTAGAAGGGTAAGAGGATTACTGTTACGATTAAATATGCATGCTGCACACACTCAGAGCCCGTGATGGACGTATGCGATTAATGGAGGGTAGAGATGCAGGGCTGTGGGCTAAACAGCACACTGTGATGGAAGATAGCATGTCAAAAGGTCTCTTTCATCAAATAATAAAACCTATGCTTTTATTTTTCCCACATATTTCATGAAAGCGCTATTACATTTTCTTGTTAACCTTCTCACAATGGAGCCGAAAGGGTATTAGCCGTACAGCATGGCAGCAGCATTCGTAGCTGTCACTCATTGGATAATGGGTTTCAGAAGACTGAATTATTAGTTTGAATGCCGAGAATGAACATTTCAATGCATGTGACATTAATATAATTATCAAGATTTTTTTTAATTATTCAAAGTAAAATGTAAAATGTGTGTGCATATATATAGTTAAGAATATTAATTATAATTATTAATTATTATTAACATTATTATTGTTAATAATAAAAGATTTAATTATATAAAATATAATATTTAAAAACAACAACATTCAACAATTACAGTATTACTAGTAGTATTAATTATTAACATAATATTAATAATTGGTTTTATGAATGATTCCACTAATAACACTTACTAATGATTAATTGCAAAAACGATGTATAAAATACATATTAAATATAGTATTTAAAAACATTCAGCAATTATAGTATTATTATTAACATATAAATACCTGTTAACTGTTAATATTTACAAATTAACTAATAATTAGTAATACATATTTTTATTTTTAACAATGTCAATAACTAATTTAATAACATTATTAATAAAACAAGAATTATATCTATTATTAAGCCCAGTTAGCAATTTTTGTCTTTATTTTATCTATATACAACACTTAAGACCCAATTAATGTGTTCGCCCAGTTTTACTATCTAATCAAATCCTATAATTACATTGCTACCTGTCAACTTCAACATTAAGCTCCATTTAATGAGATGCAAAAACTAATAGGCTACATCACGCTGGGATGAAAACGACTAAAATGGACTGTTGCTAACGAGTAATTATTTTACTAATTTGCAACAAAAGCAATGTCGAGGAACTGAGAGAGAGAGCTTTTTCCCAATATCCCCCAGCTCCTTCACGGCCGTGTCGGCCTGCACAACAACATATAAGAGAACGGGCGGCATTGTGCTCCAGTCATATGCAACGACAGCTGATATTTCCCTTCTTCTCGTCTGCTATAATTGCTTCGTCCATCTAGGCTGTCAGTAAATCTGATAGAACGTGTTTATCACTGTTGCCCGCACAACATGAGCAACAAATTGGGCGTACGAGTACGGTGCGCACCTTATCTGCCTTTTGTCAAAGCAGCCAGCATCTTGTGCTTTTGCGCAGCCGAGCAGGTTCTCTTTATAAGCAGATGTTGTCTGGTGCTGTTTTTGGCAGGGCTGTGCGGCGGCGAGGATATGGCAGTCTGTAAGCCTTAGCGTGTGGGCAAGAACGCTAGTGAGGTTGAGCTGCCCCTGTACAAGCAAGCTGTGCCACCTTGAACCTCTGTTTCCAAATCAGCAGTTTGCCTACAGCACTGATCATTAGCAGAGCAAGTCTAGGGAGGCCGACACCAGCGCTATCTCCAGGGGCTTCATTAGGGACTGCTGAGAGAAAACATCTTACTGGCCGAGAGGCCTGGGTGCAGAGGTTCACAATCCAGAAAAGTCAAGCAACTAGAGGCACATTGTAACGCTGACAACTCTGAAAGCTCTCTTTAGATGAAGATCTGGAGCTGATGGCATGTTTCTGTAGGGTTATGGCCTAGCTTTACACCATAGGCGATGCTAGACATGTAACAATTCAGAGAATCGACTGTGGGTCCATACAGTTATTGGTGGACATGAACAGGCTTTTCTGACTTTTTTTATTAGGATAGGATAGTATATATTGACAGCCATCTGCACCAACAAACACTGCTTTTAAGAAAAAAAATTCAATGGGTTTGCTTTCTCATCTCTTTAATAGCACTCTATTATTTTATTAACAAAGTAGTATAGATCAGGCTTATTATACTACTTATTGTGCTACTTAAGGGGAGATTCACAGTGGGAAAGATGGGCTTTTAATAAAACTTGGCTTTCAATGCAGGAGAAACATGAAAACATTAGTAAAAATCGAAGCTACGTGACTAGAGAAAACAGAGAAAAGGGGCCATGGTGTTTGGCGTTAATCCAACGGCCTGTGGGTGGAGGTATAAAAATGCGAAAGTTTGATCTGTAGTAGCTTTAAGAAAACCCCCGAAGTGGTCAAAAGTCAGCAAAGATTTCAGCAAAAGTCTGCTAGATCCAATCTTTTATCAAAAATATATATATTAATATATACAGTAGTCAATATTTGAAGTGGCTCAAAAAAGTTAACCAAAGTTGTCCCAAGACAAGAAAACATTTTAGGTTTTAGGACAACTTTGGTGAAAGGTTTTAAACCACTTCATATGATGACTACTGTATATATATAGAGAGAGAGATATATATAGAGAGAGAGATATAAGCTATTAGGTATAAGCTTTAAGTCTAAAAAAAGCTATTAAAATGACATTGTATAGATTAATAATTACCAACCATAACATGGAAACAATTATTGACCAGAATGTTGATGTCGGTGCATCCCTACTGCTAGCTGAAAGCTTTAGACTAAAAAGAAAATGTTTAAGATATTTAATCAAAACTGAAGCTTATGAGAGGGTCCAGCTGTAATGGCTGACCAGAACATGATCAATGATGTACCGCATGGCTCGGTTCTGCTCCTCCCCTCCTGGAGAGTTTGGTTCCAGTCCTGCTTTAACACACCTGCCTGTAATTTTGAAGTGTGAGCCTGAAGACCTTGATTAGCTGGTTCAGGTGTTTGATTAGAGTTGGAACTAAACTCTGCAGGAAGGTTCTCCAGGAGCGCGGCTGAGCACTACTGATGAGTGTGTGTATAATGAGCTGATGAAAGCTGGCACTCACATTGAAAGTAGAGCTCCTCGTCCCCTTCCTGATCGGCCTTACTGTAGCCGCAGTGTCTACACAGGGAACAAAAAGAAAGTAATTAAAGGCCTGCAGCGACCAGACGTATGATTTCAAACATAACAGGGCAATACATCTCGGCTCAACCTGGAGAAATCGGAAATGTTAATCAGAATGTTTTTCTTGACAAGGAACAGAAATGCCATGAATTCCTGTTCCGTTCTGTTCCAAGCTATGAGCTTTGAGATAAATTAATCAATTAGATGATTTGTGTGTGTGTTTGTGCTGGCAAATTGTCTTTCAGAATTAATAGGTTTAGGAAAAATAAACATCGAGAATAAGTAAATGATCTGCAATCTGGAATTTCTGGAAATCATCTTGCCAGCTGATTACTGGAAATAACTCCATAATGAATTTAACTGATATGGAACACCAAAGCATTCAGAGCATTCGGTGCTAATGGACATGCAGGAGAGCAATACGTGTTTGTGAAGGATTCATGGGAATTACTTTACTCCAGTAAAATGATGAACATCATGAATGAAGTTCACAGATGGAAAAACACAGCCGTTCTTGTTTTAACCACGACAAACAGATAAAAAAGGTGAGACTGAGGAGGGAGGATTTGCAGTCGTGAATCCCATTCTGGGTGTATGCTAGCAGCATGAGCTTGTGAAGGGGAAAATGCATTAGAGGTCACATTCCCAGTGTACGACAGGATGGTGGGTGGGTGAGTGTGATTACACGCAAGTGGGCGAGGGTGTGAACTCCACAGCTATGGTGGCCTTTGAGGGACAGAAAGGCAAACTGAGAGAGCGTATGAGACTCACAGTAGCGGAGAGTCAATGGGGGCCGCGAGAGCGTACCTTCTCCCTATGATGAAGCCGAACACCATGAAGACCAGGATGATGGTACCGGCTACCGCCACCACCGCAATGATGATGACTGGATTCTGCTCACTCGATATGACTGTAGCTGCAATTAAAACACAAATAAACAACACAAGATGTCAATTGTATTGCATGTTGTTGATAAAATATAGGAATTCACTATATACTGGTATCATCTTACAACATTTAAGATTTATTTATTATCATTTTGTATTACTATTTAATGCTTATTTCCACTTTTTCAAATTTAAAAAAAAAAAAACACTACTAACTTAAAAATTGTACTGAATGTAGTTTTTTAAAATGAATGTAAATTTCAAAATGACTATCCATTTCCATACACACTGGAACAAATTCCTAGTTTCTGCGAACAAATTAATATAAAGTACCTACAATTTACTTAAAATAAATAATTAATTGTGAGAATTTAATTATTAAAAAATTATTTACAATTTCTGCTTCCCCCCCACTTCATGTGACCTAACTATTTTGTTAGAAAAAATATATATTTTCTAAAAAAGCTGTTTTTTTTTTTGTACTTTCTATTCAAAGTTTCTGTTACAATAAATGTTTCTTGAGCACTAAATTAGCTATTTCTGAAGAATCAGGTGACACTGTGATTAGAGTGATGACTGCAGACAATTTAGCTTTACCATATCTTTACACTTTTTTTTGTTGTTGTTTTTTATTACATACTAACAGAAAATAGTTCCATTTTAAAATGGAACCAATTGGAATTACTGTTTTTATTCTATTTTTCCAAAACAATATAGTCCTTTAATCAGCCATTTAATGATCTGCTTACTGGAATTGTAATATTTGTATATTCCTAATTAACTATTTGGCAAAAGGAGCATTAGAATAGCTTAAAGCAAAGCTCCATTAAAAAGCATGGGACGTTAGAAACCCCCTTTTCGTCCTCTCTGTGCTGCGGGGGAGGGGCTGGCTCTATTTTAGGGTCTCGCTGAGTGCATGGTTCTACTGTTTCTGAAAGTGGGCTTAATAGTCCCAGATGGTAATACAGTGGCCTGCATTTGAAACAATGACACATTCAGGTTGGATTGTTTTTCGGAATCGAAAATACTGCGCTCATTGACAAACTGCAGAGGGAACCGAAACTAAACATCTTATCGAAAATACAAAATGTCTTAAGAACAGTCTGGGTCAGAGATTTTATCAGGAAGAAACTGGACCATGCTTTTAAGGGTAATCGGATAGATCCTAATACAAAACCTTGCTAATTTAGAGCTAGTGTACAGATTTAAAAAAAATAGCTGTTTGACATACTCTTTTGCTCACCAGATCCAGTGGATTCTTCCTTGGTGGTGACCTCTACTCTGGGACCGAAAGTGCCGTATCCCGCAGCGGTGAATGCTCGGATCTGAAAGACGTACGCTGTGCTTGGCTTCAGATTATTGACTGTGGCTGAAGTAGACTTTGACTTCACGGTGGAGTAAATGCGATCCTTCTGGTCCTTTAGGTTCAAAAGAAGAAAACAAAATAACAATCTTGTCACAGGGTCTCAAAAGCACAAATTGTACAAATTCTTTACAGAGAGGGGTGGTTACGCTGAAGTGTTTGGCAGCGAATACTGGAGCATTTGGCCTTTTTCACACGCAAAGAGTTCAAGCAGAGGCAGTATCACAGTATTTCATCCGTAACCTAGGTAACCAGAAGCAAGCTGTTTGCGAGGAGCTGGTGCTTCAGTTACAATTGGAATGTCAAAGAGAGCTTGAGGAAACACAAACACATGCACACCCACACAGAGTATACGGCTGATCCCAATTTGCATGCTACCCATCATATATAGTAGGCCAGATTAAGATGAGTGTGTCACAATGGCATGCAGAAGATGTCTGAAGATGTCTGTTCCATTTTTAGTATCGTTTTTTCACCATGCATGTTTTTGGTGAATATTGCCGACACCCACTTGTACAACAACTAAATGAAGTAGTTTGTACTGTTTACTACCACAGCTTTGTTTTTTCTTTTTTTAATGCTTGAAACAAAATAATTTATAATATATTTAGATAATCAATTTAACTATCATATTTAAGTCTTGAAATTTATTTGAAGATAAATTAATTAAATTAATTAAGACACTTAATGTCCATTTTTGTCCATGCCAAGCTTAAAGTAAAAAATACATAAATAAATAAATAAATAAATACAAAAACTAAACAAACAAAAATTATAACTGTGAGAAAAAAAAAAAAAAAAAAACTACATGAAGTACAGTAACAAATTTGAGATATGAACAATTATAAGAATTACTACTGTCACGTCTGTCAATAATTTGGGTCAGTAAGACATTTTTTTTTAAATAAATGAATACTTTTATAAAAAAAAAGAATAATTATAAATGAACAAAAGTAACAGTAAAGACACAAAAAATTATATTTCAAATAAATGCTGTTCTTTTTAACTTTCTATAAAGAAAATACAAATATAAACATAAAAAAAAATTTCTTGAGCACCAAATCAGTATAACAGAATGATTTCTGAAGGATCATGTGACACTGAAGCCTAGACTACTAACTGCTGAATATGTAGTTTTACTATCATATATATATATACACCATTTTTAAAGTATTTTAGCATATAATATTTAATAATACTATTGTTTTTATTGTATTTTCACCAAATAAATGCAGCTTTGGTGAGATAGAGAAAACAAATAATAACTTGGGCCTTGCATGTTGTACATGCAACTGATTCAAACATGCACCCAGCCATGAGAATACATTATGTGCACCAATGCTGCACCACAGCATTTTCCCACTGATCTGTGAATTATCTCTCATAGACTTCAGAAGAGAAGAAAGAAAAAAAAACCTCTTAAATGGAATGCCACAGGCAGTTAGGAGTGAAGTCAAGCTTGCTTCTAATTTTCAAACAGGACGGACTACAGCTAGAGAGCGCTGCTCGGGAGACTGCTTCTGCTTTCACATTGCCTAAGAGACCGGAACCCAACAGGCCGAGCGAACGCGCTGGACCTTTCTGCTCATGCCTGACTAGCTGACACATGAGTTTGAAGATAGACACTACGAAGCTGTGCTTTATAATGGATGGTGTTGAGCAGGAGAGTGAGCCGAGGTGCATGAAATTAAGTGTGTATGTGTTAGTGTTCATGTTTTTTTGGGAGTACAGTTCTGATTAATGTTTTAGTGGCAGCGTGTTCGTGCCTGCAAGGGATTGTTTTTGGGTTGTTTTTCATTGAACAGATGCTCAGCTACAATACCAGATGTACGTGTGCTGCTCTGGTATGTGTGTGTGTGTGTGTTTCTGAAGTGGTCTTAGACATGTACGAGTGTGTGGCTGTGGTAAACCGAGACGGTCCTGTGTATGTTTGTGTGGGATTGGTGAAGGACCTCAGTCTAATTAAAATCTTATGAGTGTCTCATTCATTATAGCAATTAGAGGGGAAGGATCCACTCAGACCGGAGCATTTGAATCCGAGCTTCATGCACAGAGAATGCAAATCAGGAAAAAGACAAAAATAAATGAAAAAATAAATACAGAGCGGTTGCATGGGAATTGGGATGCTGGCAGACAGGTAGACGCGCGGCCGTTGTCTCTCCCTGGCTTTCATTTTGTGAAACACACAGACATATATTCATTAATAGCTTATGCTGTGGAGCAGGTGGTGTGTACTCACTTTCTCATAGTACTTGATCTCGTATTCGGTGATAACGCCATTGGGCTGCTCTGGTTCCTGCCAGGAGAGCTGAACACTGTGCTGCTGCACTCGCTCCTTTATCACCTCGCTCACTTGAGATGGGGCTGAAAGGAAGAAAACAGGAACGATACAGATTTTTAGTAATTCAGCTAGTACAATTAAAAATGAAATATTAACTGACATCCATGGTAAAAAATAAATATATTCAAAATACATTTATTTCATACTAAGTATAGTTCAAATCAATTAAAATATTTACTGACATATTGCTTGTACACAATGCACATTTCTTAATATTAAGCCTTAATTAGTTTTAATGTCACTACTTATGAAGACTGTATGATCTTTGAATAATATCAGTCTTTAAATTCTGATATTAATTGTAATTCAAGAATATTTAAATTGTGCCAAAAATATACTTGCAAAATTCCACTTTAGCACAATTAAATATACCTCAGTATATCTTTAGTTAGATTTCAGCACTACTTCCAAACATGTAAAGTGCATTAAGTATAAAAAATTAGTTGTTTCAGTTTAAGTATATACCAGTTTAATAGTACAATAAGCACATGCATATTTAAATATTTTTAGCATACTTAATGTGAAATAAGTGCATTTCAAATACACTTTAGTATGTTTAGTATACTTTAAATGAGGGATATTGTGCAATTTATGTATTAATTTATTTTATTGATCTCTACAAAGCTTTTTCTCCTTCATATGAAAACTGTGTCATCATTTGCTCAGCCTCATGTAATTGCAAACCTGTATGAGTTTCTTTTTTATGTTGAACACAAAAGAAGATATTTAAAGGAATTTAGAAGAACCAAACAGTTGTTGACTTACATGAGGTGGGCCATCAACAGTTTGATTACCAGCATTCTTCAAAATGTCTTGTTTTGTGTTCAGCTTAAGAAATTAACTCAAACAGGTTTGTAATGACATGAGGGTGAGTAAATTGGACAAAAATCTCTTTAATATTTTATATTTGTATTTACATTTACATTCAATACTTACAATATAAACCTACATATATGTCAACTTGCAAGTAATTATCTGTATTTAAAACACTTGTCAACAAAAACATAACAGGGGACAATATCACTTATAGTATTAGAAGGTGCTTGGAATGGATAAATGAACCTAAAGCAAATCAACCTCACACTGAGCGAACAGCACCTTAATATATTCATATACGCATTAAAAAAAAACCTATTCCCTTGCTTTAATGCAAATTCAGTACCTAGCTGGCACAAATGCACACAGACAGAATCTTGTGTCACTACTGCTCCTGCTGATGAATATTCACTTGGTGGCAGCTAAATGTTTACACCTCATAATGGAAATTTCAATTACTGAGCAAACAGCAGAAGACAGCCTTATCCCAGTCAGAATAAAACTGCAACGTCTGGCTTATGAATGTCAATTAAGTCAAATTAATTCTGCCGACACATGCGGAAGCGCATTTTAGAGAAACGTACCCTAACCCCACCGCAGTCTCATTTATTCCCTCCCTTTAGCGCCACTTCCTGATCCACGTGTGCCTCCTATAGAGTTTCTTCTCCAGTGTGCCATAATTGTCTTTAAATTGCAAAGTTATTGCACACTTTGTACGTCGACTCGGTATACTATTTCCAAATGCTGTGTGAATTTAAAACGAGAAGCTTGTGGGTAACCCAAATTAAATTCCTTGTTTTTAATAACTTCAGAAATAAGATCCGTTCAAAGGTAACCTTCGGATAAGGACGTTCTGGAAGAAGTGCATGGAAATGTAGCGTTCATGCATACGCCATTAATGAGTGTCCGTTCTCAACGGACGTCTGTTAAAGTAAGAAAAGACTTTCCTTAAGTAGAAGGGAAGGAAAAAAAAGTAGGCTTCAGGAGGAATTTGACTCAGGAGAGAGTGAAAGGCAAAGTTTCAAGGTCACGACCTCGTTTGACCCGGGATTTTGTTTAGCGCTGACCTCGTGGTAATGAGCGTTTCAGGATTAAAACCTCGTTAGAGGACCACGGATGGCAGCGTAGATCCAAAACCGCAACAGTCAGATTGTGTTTTGACATATCTAGTGTAATCCAACTAAAACAATCTAATTTCCCATCTTGGATCTGAAGGTCGGCCAGACCGACTCAGACATGAACGCACACCACACTGTGCCGGCCTACATGCTCATTTGTAACGGCAGCCAAAATCCTTCCTCCACTTACGAGGCTGTTCAATCCAAACCACAGCGATCGTACTGATGCATTTAGGGATGTTACATACTCAGTGTTTTCCCTCGGTTGGAAACTGTGCTGATGAAGAGGCTGGCTTTTTTGATTTCCTACTTCCAGCTGTAGTCAAAGCAGTCCGAGCGTCTCAGAATCTGTGTTTGTTTTTCCTCTCTGTCCACATTCATTGTATGCAGAGAGTGTCAATTACCCATGAGGAGTGGGGTGATGCCGGCAGGACATAGCAATTTAAAGAGCACACTTGTACGGCACAGAACCAGCTGTATTGGAGTAATTGGATCTTTTGGCCCTTTCAAACTGACTGCTTCTTCTGTGGTAGTGGGTATGAGGTGCTTGACTATCTCTCGGAGTAATAGCCTCGGTCCTTTTAACCTGATCTGGCAAATAAAAGTTGCAACTGTTTCTCTAGAGTTACTTTTTGCACATGAAGTGTTTTCTTGTTATTCTTCTTGTATATCTATTTCCATATCCAGCACACACTTCTGAATCTAGTTACACTATACAAACACCCGTACCGCTGCTTTTGGGGTCTCCGAGGCACACTGACAAGTCAATTTGTTAGTCACTTGTGTTTACTTGTAAAAGCATTAAACTTTGGCCCTGAGGTAAAAGACGTTTGTTAGTTTTGAAAAGCCACTTGTTAACCATAAAGTCAAATAAAAGTTGTTGGGAAACAAGAACCTTCAATTCATCCCTCTCATGAAAAACATCTCCGTGACTGAAGACGCGAAAAATTAAGGTCACGTTTGGTTCTGAAGGGAAACGCGCCCTTGATCAACCGAAATGTGTTTATGATCGCGCGAATCATTCATGATCCAGCCTCACCTACAGAAGCAGTGAGTATAATGTCTTTTAATGGATCTTTGCAAATCGCCTTTCCTAATAATGTGCTAATTAGCAAGTTTCACTATGAATACGGCCATAAAAAAAAAGATCCTCCGAGAGCGCCTCGGAAAAGAGGGGCGGGGTCAGCGGAGCTCGTGAAGATTTAAAGGGGAAGTACACAGAACAGAGTGATCTCTAAAGAGTTGTTTTTGACAGGGTAAACCGAGAAATTTTAAAACAAACTATATTACAAACTTTCCATTAAGACCCCAAAGAATCATATTAGCTTGTGGAATACTGGGTTTGTATGACCCCTTTGAGGCAAAGTCCTTATCATAAACGGCAGTCTCGTGTTCCAGCAATGCGGGACTGGCTGCCGTCCCCTCTCTCCGCTGAGAACCAGCCGAGTAATTGAGAATCGAGCGTAGTGACAGCCCTTATATCGACTTGAATCTGCGAGCTGGAAGAGAGACCCTGAGTTCAGTGTTAATATGGAGGAAATGTGTCGCTCACTCCCTCTCCGTGGCACCTTCCCCGTGGTATGTTTAACCACTGCCCTATAACAACCATTAATGACATGCTTACCTCAGAGCGAGTCAACCCACTCCCACTTTTATCGCACGAAAGGGGCCTAGTGCAGCAGAAAATCGTATAATTGTTCCGTCTGTCCTGAAGCTGTGTGTGTGGGGGGGGGACATTTTGTGTGCAGTGGTTGGGTGACATAAAAGTAGATATTAGTGACCTTCTCGAGCCTCTTAATGCATAAGTTAATTCAAGCAGAAGCAAGCGTCTATCATGTTCTGCATTAGAATACATTAGGGATACATTATGCATGGATGTTTTTATATACTCTCAGTTCCTTTCTCTCTTTGCTTCTGTTGGCTGGCTGTGGTGCTTCTAGAGTATCTGAAAGCATAGAATGGCATTATATAACAGAAATCATTTTCTTTCTCTGCTTTGCTTGCGCAGTATTAACTTTGAAGTATTTTAATTACCCAGCCACTTAAGTCAAGGCTGACACTCTCACGTCCCCGGTTTCTTTTCATCCACCTCAAAACTATCGAATAACTTTGAGCGCTTATCAAGAGACGCCGACTGAAACGGCGACACAAACATGTTCTTAAGTGCTGCATTGCAGTTCCTGTTCTTTAAAAGAAGCTTGAGATGGAAGAATGGAGGTTTCTCTTTAGCCAAGGGCGTAGGAATGATCTGAGAAGCACATTATAAACCTTATCAGCCTGGCTCATGAATATTAATGAGGCAATGTAACGTTCGCCCAGTGGTTCTAACTGGTTTGCTGTAAAGCAGGTGGGAGTTGAGTTTGTCTGATCGATTGCTGGTACTGTCGTTTGGCAGAGGTATCTGCTAGGCCATAAGCTGGCTCAATAATTACTGCGCAAAAACTGTTAGGATGACAATCCAAGCATTGCAATATCTGATACGGCTTTAAGTGTAAGCCTATTAAGTGTATAGTCACAAAGACAATTTAACTAATAATAAATAAATAAATAAATACTAAAGTCTGTATTGAAAATTTGTAAATGTAAGAGTTAGAAAGATAACGATATTAGTGTCCACGCCAGTGAATGATATTGTCTGTTTATGATAAGCGCACATGCATCTGCTGCTTTAAATTCTCCAGCTCGTTAAAGCAAGATTAGTTTCTGATTCTGATTGCTTGTCAATATTTGTATTGTTCATTAGCTGAAAAAATAATCATTCTGAAAGTGATTCCAACTATACTGTTTCTCTGTGCCTTCATCGTTATAGTTGTGGTGTGAAGTCTGATATTCTTTAATATTAAGTATGATTTTTGGAACTATATCTTTATTGTTATTGTACTTGGTGTGAACTGGTCTTTACCATAGTCAATGTGGCTTTAAATATGAAGTAGGTTGATGCATGTCTAAAGAAATGCTGCAGACATGTTGGGTTGGGGGTTAGACGGGTGAGTGGGAAGTCCTCTCTACCGATTCCTGTCGTTAGTTGGACATTTTTTATATTTACGGTCATCCCTCGGCTGGAGCGCTATGCTTTAATAGGGCTGGGCCTCCCGCAGACGGCTTTTCCAGAGCCCTGTGAAAACATTGAGATCGCGACAGAGCTCTCGTCGGACAGACACTAACGAGGGCTGACGTAATCAACATTACTCAGCTTGACATTTTGACTCTGAGCCGGAAAAGAAAAAAGGATATGTATAAAAAAAAAAATGAAAAGCTGAACCGGTGTGTGAGAGTGTGTAAATGAATATGTGAACGGAGACAGA
>JAUMHQ010000083.1:10385656-10403084 GCA_032361165.1 Enteromius paludinosus
AAACGTTTTCCCCCTGTTATATGGTGGAATTAATTGCAAGAAAATCATTTAGCTTTTTTCGTTTTTGTTATTCTGTGGCGGAAATGGGCTTCCACAAGATTTTCACAATTTTCATCTCTTTCTTTTTGTTGTTGGCATAAAAACCTTTGTTAATAAACAATTTTACTGACAAAATCAAGCTTTATCTGTAACTTGTTTCTGATTTGCTAACCAACCTGATTAACTATTGGATTCCAGTAAAACATACCACTGATGTTTCATAGAATGACCAGAGAAGGCCAAAAAGGTGAATCACAATAGGCTTGCTCTAAAAACTACATAATCCAACAATTTCTCAGTGACTCATTGTCTGTGACTGCTTAGTTTGTGTACAGCTTGCTGCCTCAGGTAAAAGAAAGACTTAATCATTAAACTAGAGGAAAGCTGTGTGAATTGTTCTACAGCTCATTCTCGCGCTCTGAGAGGCAAGAGCTATGGAAGCTTTGTCGAGGCTTGAAAATGCATGTTTGGAAATTCATCTTTGGACAGCCATTACACCATCATTATTGAGTTTTGAGCGTGCTTAAAGATTGTCTTGATTGCCAAGTCAAAATCCCATGTCAAAGTTTGTTTTAATTACACTAACAGGTGTTGCTAAGCGAGACAGATAACGAAATCATCATCCGCATTTGCAATACAATGAACGCGAAGCAACAGACTTGGCTGTCATTTAAAATGACTTTGCATAATTATGCATCTATTGAATAACTTTGCATAATAATTTATGTGTTAATGCTCTCCATGAGAATCTAAAGCATGGATCATAAACCTGAAAAAAAACGAGTGGGTTTGCATGTAATTGCTGTCGATTCTCTTTAACCTGCGCCAGTGACAGGTCAAATGTATTCAGACACCCATGCGCGATATAAAGCCACTCTCAATTTGTATAGGAAAAAAACCTAAAAACATATGATTAAGAGAAAAAGTATCTTGTAAATTCATGCTTAATGGATGAATCTGATAATTCAACACACACACGGAGCATTTTGTCTCATATGTTCACATGAGAGGTAACTGACCTGATTTAGGCTGACAATTAGCAATATTTGTAATCACTAGTTCCCTGTTTAGTAGTTAATCTCACAAGTGTTCATGTGCATGCCACACAATATGTGTTATCTTGCATCTCTTTAGAAATAACTTAAGGGGTCAGAAAAACATTTGCTTGAGTAGTTGTATAACTCAGCTGATTGATTATCTTGC
Source organism: Enteromius paludinosus (assembly GCA_032361165.1). Classification (NCBI taxonomy): domain Eukaryota; kingdom Metazoa; phylum Chordata; class Actinopteri; order Cypriniformes; family Cyprinidae; genus Enteromius; species Enteromius paludinosus. The sequence goes on from JAUMHQ010000083.1 coordinate 10,386,899, forward strand.
AGGGGAAATGAAGTGTAGAGGGGTCCAGGAGCAGGATCTGCCCTCCTGGAAATACCCACACTTTCCCAGACGGGCTGTAGAAATTCCCACGAGTTCACCAAGTGATTATTTTATTTCAAATTACGCAACAAATTTGCAAACATTCACATATTCAGGTATATATCAAGTATTCGGACTTACAAAATAAAACTCACCCAAAAATGATGTCATCATTTCACCTGTAATAATAAACAATGTTTAAAAAGGTACTATTTTTTTAGACTTTGAAAAGATAATTTGGCTAAAAATGGAAATCTTTTTTTTTCACATTTATTCACACAGTGGTAAAAATGAACAATAAATAAATAATTCACTTGATGGTAAAAAAAAATGCATAAAGTATTTAGAAAAGTAAAATTCACAAAAGACTTAAGATGTTGTCGTCATCTGCTCACCCTCGTATCTTTCCAGATCTGCATTGGTTTGGAAATGGTAATTGATATGTTACTCCTTTAAGTCAGATGGGCAGATATCAGATATATACCAGATTTAAAACCATGTTTGAAAATGGGCCGAATTCAATGAAAAAAGCCTCTTTCCACCTTGGAGAAACTGCAATCCCTTTGTCCCTTTGTCGCTTTACATAACAGTTACCTGCTTTAAGTTTTACTCTAATGCAGAAACATGCTTCCACCAGATCTGTGCCAAATACTAGTAGAAAAAAATTGGAATAAGTTGACAATGGAAATGCTGCCGGTGAGATAAAAGCAGCAGGCTCTGTTCATTGTGCTGGATCTAATTATTGAAAACGTTCAGTAGCTCACAGTCAAACATATTTTCTCAATGCGGCACAGCAGCGAGTCGGAGCTGACCCTGTGGTCAGTAGGTCTTCACTTCTCTCCTCCAGTTTTTGGCAGACCCAAGGGGACCCGTGGGCTGAAGTGAGGTGTTCCAACCCCCTTCTGCCATGTCAACTCCAGCATCTAGCCCTGACCGACCATTCAGAGCCCCGTGTTTGTCCGGGTGCCAACTTCTGAAGGTAAACAACATGCACAAGGGCGCAGAGGTCATGCTGCCGGGCCGTCTGGACAGAGGCGGCTTTTCCCCTAAAGACAGATCCTGTCAGGGGCTGAGGCTGGCCTGTCTGTAGCCCGCAGAGCTTCGAAACCCGCCTGTCACTGTGGCTGACATCACGTCAAGCGCTGGGCCTGCGGTTGTCATGGCGTAGTGCTGTTTCCTGTCTCAGACGCGCATCTTAGAATTCCATAGTCGTATGTTGGTGTGTGTGAGGCTGGAGGATCTCGCAGCAATTTAAAGGCGTGCTGTCAGTGAACACTGGCGTAAATGCTGAGCAGGCCGAGGCTTGAATACTGAGCCTGCCGACATGACAATATGTGTATAAACAACGACAAGAGGGTGTAAATTAATAAATGAGGCCTCACCTGCTGGAAAATCTAGATTAAGCTAGTAGCTGTCTTTCTGGAACATGGAAGCTGCTTTCTGGCAGGTCTAAACTGGTTATTAGTTGACAACAAGAAGGCTATCGGCTGGTCAAACCAGCTATAAGTGGTCAAGCTGGTTTTTTAAAAACGTGATAGCTGGTTAATCAGCAAACGTCCATTACAAAGCAGCCACACCATTATTCAAAGCACCGCTACCAGTTTAACCCATAGCGGTATCTGAATTGAAGGTGTAAATGTTTCAGACTTTTGCATGTAATCTTATCTGCTACATGATAAGTAGCCCCATGCTCGGATATAACTGATAGTGAAAAGAAAAAGAGGAAATGAGAAAGTTTTGTATTCCTAGTCAAGGTTACAAAAAAATTCATTTGTATAATGTGAAGCAGATCTAACTGTAGTAGAGGGGGGAAAACATAAACAAGAAATTTGAAATAAACAAATGCCAGATTATTGTATGCAAAGCTGCATCATTTTAAGACACACTGGTTTACCATGCACATGCTAAATTCCACATCCAATCATTTATAGTTCTTTTTTACAGTCACAATTCTTAGTTTACACACATTTCTTGTGTTTCATTTTAACATTGCAATTTCTAAAATGAGCATCTCTGTGTTTTTCAGTCTATTCGATTTCCAGTTTTGATGATGTTTTTGAGAAACAACCAGCATTTTTATACATTAGCTCTTTGTGCACAGATATGTCAGTGTAATAATTCAAATACACACCCATAGGTCAACAATAAAAGCTACCACCAAGAAAAAGGTGCTTTTATAATTCAACAGTTTATTTTTTATTTATCATGTTGCTGTCAAAAGCATACAACCCCTCAAAAGGCTGCAATTGGAAGAAAAAAAAACATATTTTTGTTGTGATGTTTAGCCATATTTGACCTTTTTTCAAATAGGGACAACAGGATGTTGGCATAATTTATAGAAGAAGCCACAACCCGGGAATTCAACCTGTGTGTTTTGCATATGTTGAAGGTATAAATTTGTCCTTTCTGCTTTTGAAAGGGTCATATGATGCCCATTTCCCACACGTTTATATGATTCTTTAGAGTCTTAACATAGTATGGTTAAAATTTCTCACTGGTTGAGCTCTGCTGACCCTGCCCCTCTCTTCTGAGCCGCTCTCTGGGGGACTTCTTATTTAGCCGCATTCATCGTGAAATTTTCTAATTAGCACGTTATTAGAAAAGGCGATTTGCGAACATTCATTAAAAAAAACCTTGGACTCGCTTTTTCTGTAGGTGAAGCTGGATCAGGAAGCAGGATTTGTGCGAACATAGATAGGTAGATCGTGGACGCGTTCCCTTCAGAACCAAATTAACGCTTAGGAGTCATTCTTGTCATCTCGGACTGATGACAGCTCACTCAGGGCAGGTCTGAGATAAGACACCAGCCCAGTCTGTGCTGAAACGCTATTGTCAATCTGAGATCGGCTCGATTTGAGAAAGGGGTAAAGATTTTAGTTGATAAAAAATCACTGGGTGGATTTTTTTCATTATAGGGTGGTTGTTCACACACTCCCAACACACATTTCAGTCCAAACTACTTGTAAAAGTGCATGTAGCGTTATATGACCCCTTTGAGGAGATTTTATAAATAACTTTAAAGTAATCAATAATGTATGTTCGTTTTCAAGTAACGTTTGTTTGTTTTCAAGTAAAAAATCCAAGCGCCAACAGCTAAATTTTTTGATATGCTGGCTATAGGATTCAATGCAATGCAGATATGACTGGATGAAATAATAAACTCTTGTGAGTGAAAAGCACTTCTACGGTCACAGTTCTTCATTCACAGAGTATCAAGAATTAGATTTTTCATGCTCCAGGTCACACTCGAGCACTGTGTTACTGTCGGCTCTGTGGAAATATGTGTGCAGTGCACTGAGTCATAGTATAATTCACCCTCTTTGACTCTCACCCCTTTGTGACTCCTCTTAGCCATCAATTAAACCGCCACCAACGCACAGAGCTCTTCAAAGTGCTGCAGAGAGACATTTGGACCAGCCGTGTAACTTGACATGACACCTGACGACCTGAGTGCAGACGGCAGATACTCTCCAGCGCTCGTGCTCACGCTTTTGCAGGTTATGTCTCAATCATAACCAGGCGGAACTGAGAGCGTTTTCGTCTGAAAGGAGATGCTGGGAATCTAAGGAGCCTGCCAGGTTCTCAAAGGTTTCGGGAGAAGTCTGAGGTTTTAAGCTGATTAGAATGCTTGTGAATCAGCTTAAAACAGAAGGGGAACAAGACAAGCACTCAGGCCCGACCTCTGCTGCTCCCTCTAGCTCTGCCTTTGTGTTGAAAAGCTCCGACATGGCGAGGCACATGTTTGTGCAAGAGCTCACAGGCTCAAGCAAGCAGCTGGGTCACAATTGATAACTTATTAAAAAAAAAGGACTCCAAACAAGGTGAAGACATAAAGAGAGGGAGGGAATTCTCATTTCGTTATTAAAGCAGTACAAGTGGGCAGATGTTTCTACGTAGCCATGGATGTTATTATGACAGAATCCCAGTGGAATAATATTTTGTTGCTTTGGAAATTTCACAGATATGTTGCACTTGTCAACATCAGCCGTATATGAGATGTTTCCAAAAAAAAATTTAAATATTAGAAAAAATTTTATTGTCTCTGGGAATTTTTTTTTTGTTCATATAGAAGTTCATATAATTATGTCTTGACAAATATTAGCAATGTTTGGGATGTTTTGTGAACTGCCATTTTCAATAGCACGCCAGTAGTTTATCTGTTTTGGAAGTAGTGTAGCTTTTCTGGAAACGGGTACGTTTTGCAACGAGTCACAATAGTCCAACCAAATGCTTTATTGCAGTTTTTTAATGTCTGAGTTGAGGGAATAATAACGTGCAATGCTGGAAAGTCTGCTTTGTTCATTTTAGTGAGCTACTTAGTGAACTAAACAGTCCGAAACGTTAATTCAAGCAACTCCTAAATGGTCCCCTCTTTCTTTTGTAGACAGTCCAGTTGATTCAAATGAATAATCAGTGTTTATGCATGAATAAATAATCAAGATATTGTTATTGATTTAGTTAGCTACATTTTCCTTGTAGCTTTAGTTAAAGTGATAGTACACCCAATAATGAAAAGTTACATGATGTTGCTAAAAAGAACATTATTTTGTGTATTTGATGTAATGCAATGTGTTTTTGCCATTTTAGGGGGAAAAAAACACATTATTTTCCACATACTGTACATGATTGTTTCTCCCATAAGCCCCTCCTTCTGAAACGAGTCGATCTATACAAAGCTCATTGTTCAAAAAAAGTGAGGTGTGCTCTGATTGGCCAGCCACAGGACAGTGCAATGTGATTGGCGAATACCGCAAGCATCTGGTGGAAATGTTACACCCCTTATTATAACCTGATACACATTACCAAAACACATTACAAAGTGGTTGTAAATTAAAAGAGAAAGTCAGTTTTCCATAAATGCATTGAACACTTTCTAATATTTGGTTTGTACTGTTCAGGAACCGTGTTGTGAATACAATTTGACCACTGATTTCTAGTTGTGACAGCGGCCATGAGCGACCGTTGGCGACCTGATGTGGGCGTGTCCAGCGCCGCAACAAAGTTCAGAATCTCTCACCTTTATACAAATGAAGAGCGACTTTCAGAAGCGACAGCCAATAGGAAAGAAGACGATAGTGCTCACGTGCTCATTCTCCTTTCAGCTCCAGCAGTAATGACGGCATTCGCATAGATAAGCATACGCAATGGAAAAAAGTACTCCCTGTTTCTCATTCATTTTTGTTTGTATGTATGGACTCGGTGTATATTTATATTATATTCAGTCATTTGCCTCCAAAATGTTTGTATTTAGCTGTAAGAAACCTATTCGCTGTCAACAATGACGTTACTGAGAAACCAGTAATGAGAACACCCACTAGTGACCTCATCGCCAGCCTCTAGCAACATACAGCGATAGAAGTCGCTTCTAGTGTGAATGACACATTAGCATATTACTAGAATATTAGTCATTTATTAGTGCTAATTAAGCACAATGCATTATTTTACATGACCCTATTCCACATCCGTAATCAATACCCAATACTTAAACCTAAGACCCACCTTATTAACTATTAATAAGAAAAAGAAAAGAAAAGAAAAGAACTTATTGAGGGAAAAGTCATGGTTAATAGTTAACAACCTATTCTAAAGTGTTACCAGAATTTTCATTTTAAGGTGAACTATTCCTTTAACCACATTTTTAAATAAAACAATAATAGTTTGATTGTTTTTCAGCTACATAAGATTATGAGTAGCTAGAAGCTATTTGGCAAGCTGCAAAAGTGGCAAGTCATTTAAACGAACTCTTGCTGTGATCTAAAGGAGACCCATAAGAGATTACTTGTTTTTTTTCCTAAGAAACATCTAAGTTGTAAGCGACTTGAGTCTTTGCTGTCCATTTAATGAGATATCAATCATTTCTGCCTCTCTATTCTGTTAATTTCACAAGTTTCACCCAAAACTCTTAGCTTATTGTATCAATAATGTTGTGTTGCTATGCAGGAGTACATTTTAATATTACACGCACAAAAAGTCTCTGCACACTCATTTAGGTGATTAGCTTGAACTATTCGGCTGCTTTAATTCATCCCCTGTGTTTATCATTGTGTGTTTTGAAAGCAGACAACATCACGACTGTCACCAGAGACCGGCTTCGACTCCATCCCGCCCATCTGCAGGTCACATTTGCAGTGGCACTCTGGGAGCTGGAGCTGAGCTGAGCAGCTCTCTCCAGAACTGAAGCATTGCTGCTTTCCTGTAGGTGGTGGACCACTTGGCAGAGGATGAGAAGTGGGTTTATTTCGCCTGCAGAGGGGGATAATTAAAATGCAGGCAAGCTGCGCCTGTTTCTCTTCTTAATTTAACCATAACGCTAGATACTAAATAATAACCCAGCTTTAAAGGAGGATACGTGTAACACATTCATGGCAGATTAATTAAATGTGCTTGTGGTTTATTTTATGCCCCTGGAGGTTTTGTGAACTTTGGCCGAACCTGATAAATTTAAAGTTTGGTGCTTTGAGTGTAAGCTATCAGGTGAGCAGTATTTGGTCCATTGACATGTTTGTGCTGCAAACAGGAGGTGACAAAAATTGCTGAAATTGCTTTTATGATTGCTTCAGCAAAGGCAACAGCTGTTATGTGCCTTATTTTCCTGTTGTCTTTGAGCTCCTGAACTTCAGTGTGGGAGCTGGTTTTGTTTGAGAGAACAATCAGAGGCATTGACAGTTGGTTGGATGACATCTTGTATCTGTCGCCAAGAGAGATGCAACCATATTGTCTGTCTGTCTAATACCAATGAGCTAAGAAATATATTTTTGCTATGATAATGTTACGAAGCGGTTGGGACACATGTGGTAAGTGCAATACAAAGGTGTTTATGAACAATTGAGTTCAAACAGATGCAAGAGAGAGATGACAGATGAGTAATATCAATAGGGATATATCTAGAGCACTATAATAGATGACTGACTGTCGGTATCTTGTTGCAGGGTTAATGGAGAAGGAGACAAGCACACACAGACTGAGACAATGCCACAACGGAGACCACAGACGCTGTAGAGACGAAGAGGGAACTCCTTGAGACCTGGAGAGACACAGAGGATCGAGGAGCAAACGAGTAGAGGTATGTTCAACAGGTAAGTATAACAGAATTCGCTGAGATAGCTTTTAGTCCACTTCTCTGGAACGAGCTCGGACAAAGAGTGCAGAGTGGTGTGTGGATATATGTGGTGCTTGATTGGTGCTGTGATCCAGATCAGATGCTGATAATTTAGTATTTGGGTAACTGTGAGCATTGTGGGGGAGTGAGGGTGGAGCCTGGCGTGGATGTAACAGATAATACATAGCTGATGTTAATATTCTATACTACTTTGTCTGAAAAATAAAGCTTTAAAAGACCTTCTCAGTCATTTTAAATGCTAAAATTCAGCTTGAGATTTGCATTTAAAAGTTGTTTTCTCCAGGATTGTTTGAAACTGGAAATAGAACCAATTAAATTGGATCCTTTGATCTGAATAGAAATCTCTTTACTGTTAGTTTTGCTCAAATAAAATTCATCCTTTCTGAGTTTAAATCTTAGAGGCCCCAAACTTCTGAATTGTATTGAATATTGAACTTCTCTGGTCTTGAACCATCTCCCAAGGTCCTATCCATCTCAGATCCACCCAAGTGTAAACACTCCCAGCGATGTTTTAAGACAACATAGGGTCAAACAGTTGTTAACTACAACAAAACACAAGAAGGACTTAAAAGAAACTGTGTGCTGTAAATATAGACATCAAAGTCCTCTACTGAGTGCGTTGGTCTTTCAGCTAAATTTAATGATTAGCATATTTGAACATACTCAAGTAGCCCCTTTGTACTTCCCACATAAATTCAGAATTGCAGTTGAAAGAAAGGAACGAGAAGAAAAGAAAAAAAAAGAAAATAGCCATTACATTTTTGAGTGACATCCATGTGCAGAGACCCTGAATATCTGCCAAGAGACTTAAAGAAGAGCCATTCAGTGTGGGATTTAGAAAAGAGCAACATAAAGTAGAAACATGTCCAGAGGTGCTGTGCTGTTTTGCACGTCACCTGTCCAGATTAGCTTTGGGATGAGGCCTCCCCGCTGTGCCAGCTGCACATTCACAGGCTTTAGGGGACTTCCTGGAGTGTCAGTATCGCTGGTGAGGTGAGAGAGAGTGTGAGGGTGTTTTTCTGAGGAGACTGAGGCTGCCGCTTGTGTTTGTTAGTATAAGGCATGTGTTCTGAATGTCAGGAAGAGACAAGCCTCTGGCACCTCATCCAGTCCCCAAGGCCACTATACTGCAGCAGGTCTCCACAGAAAGAAGGACAAGAAAGAAAACATGTGAAGAGGGTTAGAGACAGGAGGAACTTAGAGAGAGAAACTCTGGAATTTTGTATTGATCATTTAAGATTAGCATGTTTACTCACCTGCCCTGCCGATATTACACTTCCCCGGAGCCACTGTGAAATAAAAGACTTTAGGAATGTTTGCACATAGTCTGGAAAAAAAAAATTAACTAATAAGACAGACAGTGTTTGCCACCTTAAAGGGTTGGTTTACTTTGAAACCAAGATTTTAGCAGCTTACCCCAAGAGCATCAAAGATGTAGGTGTCTTTTGGGTTAGGGTTAGGGTTAGGTGGCCAAGTCAAACCGTTGTAGTCTGTCAGTCATATAATGGTCGGTATCGGGAACTTTCTCTATGAGAGGGGAAAAGACATGCAGAGAGAAATCCAAATGAAATCATACCCCATCGTAACGATACATTGATGGCCTAAGACACGAAATGAGCGGTTTGTGTGAAAAACAAACAGTAATTATATTTACCTCGATGTCCAAATGATCAGAGGGCGTGCACGCATCTCGTTGCATGACTTGGGACTGAGAGACTACAACGGTTTGGCTTGAAAATTGCTAAATTGGATCTAATGCAGAAAAAAGACACCTACACCTCATGCCCTTGGGGTAAGCTGATAAACTTCAAATTTTATTCAAAAAGTGCAGTATTGGTTTTAAGTATTTAAGTATTACTTTAAAAATGGGGTGTAATTAATTTAGAAAAAAATATGCTTATTGATAGTGTTGTCAGTTTGACTAATTTTGAACCTGTTTACTAAAGAACTAATGCAAATCTGCAGGTATGTGCTGTATACCAGAACCAAATCGGTTATATTAGAGATTTTAATTTGTCTGCATCAATTAATAATGAGTTTTTAATTGCATATGCACATGTCTTATCATCTAACCATACTAGAGGCACAATTCACCCCAAAACTATTATGTGTTATCATTTACTCACCCAATAGTGACCAATGATATCAGATGAAAAAAGGGTCCCATTTTATATTAATTGGCCTTGAATAATATATGCTTACATAAAAAAATAAAAACAGTATACTTATTGCCTTCATATTGTATTGCAAAAAAAGCTTTGCTTCTATTGTGGTGGGATAAAGGTAAGATTAAAGACAGATTTGGAGGATGTGAAAGACTGGATTAAGGAGTAAGGGATGGGTCAACAGTAGTTACAGACATTAATTACAAAAAAAAAAAATATATATATATATATATATATATATATATATATATATCATATTTAGCAAATCTCAAAATAAGTATTAATACAGTACACTATAAGTTTTGTTAGCATTTTTTTCTTTTTTACATTTATTTAGACTAAATAGTACTAAATCAACAACTTATAACTTAAATTAATTAGCAGCCAGGATTGTAACATTAGTGCATCATTTTATAATTATTTGGGAATTATCTTCTAATGCACACAAGCATTTAAAATAAATTTATAAATTCATACTATTTAAAGGAAATTTGGTTGCCCTGACTATAGACACAATGTTTAAAAAGCCTAATTTGCACAGAAAGCATGATTTTGCTGAAAAGACTGATAGAGACTTATCTTTCATCATCCATTTAGCATCTGGATAGTGGGTGTTTACAGATTATAATACTTCTTCTTTTTTGCCAAAATACCTTACCCAGAAGTGACGCAACTATTCAGTGAATTTGCCCCGGAGTAGCTGGATCTCAAATAACAGATGTTTAAAGTGTTTTCCTTTTTCAGTCATTCTGCTGAATGTTGTACCAACTGTGTTACATTCTCCCCAGAGCAGAGACAGTTTCCTTAGTTTTTACGATTACCTTTACTCTTGATTGAGAATAGCTGAAGGGGAGAAGAGCGTATGTGATGTGTTTCTGTTACTCGCCCGGGCCACAGGAAACATGAAAATCTCAGTTTAGCCTGGAAGACACGTTCATGTTTCACACCAGATACTGTTGATCTCCCGTGCAGCAATTTCACTGCTTCCCCTCTTGCAGTTAGCCAGGCCCTGGGGCGCACCAAAACACACACACACACACACACCAAACCTCTTTCACGTCTATTCAACTATTGTTCGCACTGCACACTGTCAGCTCAACAAACTAAATACGAGCCTGGAATCTCATTTTTGCCTTTTGTTGTCCTCACTGAATAACAGTGTCAAAACTGTCAATCTCAGTATTCTCATAAAACAGTTTAGTTTCAAAACTGCCCACCAGTTTCTGCAATTAATAAGAGACTATGAAAGAAGCCTTTGAATTACTATATAAGAAATGTTCGGAAAAGGCCATTATCCTGGCTCTTGATGGAAAGACGAAAAAGGGCAAATATAATTTTGTTTGCAATTTACACAAGTTCCTCAATTATCAGTGTAGGGAACACAGCGCTAGGTTGGCGGGTAGGCATTGTGAATGAAATTGAAGCTGACTGCTCCAGGTTGGCTCACGGTGTGAGTGAGATTGATTCGCTCACGAGGACGCCTTCCTGGAAATGTTCTCCAAGTTATTTCTAAGGCACACCGTTTTAGCGATCAATGGCAATCCACAAAATTTTCCGTACGCTGCAGTAAGTTTGAAGAAGCCCCGCCGAGCTCTTTCCTGTCATTCCCGCTGTTTCTTCAGTCTGCAACAATGGATGTTACAGACACGTTGTGACAGAGCAAAACACAAACCGTTTCTTTGGCATGAGAGTGGCATCTCCAGTGGTTTCGAGTTCTCGGGTTCGTCGAAGGGGTACGCCGATGACCCGCTAAGAAATGAGATGTGCATGGTATTTTCTGTCAGGTACTGATGCCCGTGGTCACCAGAGACTAATCTCGGGTGTCCTTTACCTTGTCAAATGTCAGAGATAAAATCTGAGTTCAAATCTGCAGGGACAAGCATGCATATAACATGCACAATCGCACGTCGTATCTTTGCTTGTCTTGTTAGTTTGTTGTGATTTATGTGCTGTGGAGTATGTTATGTTTGGACGGTTACGACGGCCCATTTGCTTCGGTTAGAGATCACTTTAGTCGTAGCTTTTAAAATATTAACCGACCCACTAAAAAATATTCTCATATATTCTTCAGGGTTTATATATTTGTGGCATAGTTTTAAAATATATTGAAATGTTCTAAAATTGCAAATATTAAAACAACTAACAACAGCCGTTAAGTAATAACTATATCAGTATATATCGGTAATTAAAGCAAAAAAATATTAGCTAAGTCATTGTATAGTAGTCATAGTAGCTAATTGTTATTTATTTATTTATTTTAATTAAGTATATGTTGGTACTTTGAAAATATTTGCATTATATGTACATATATATATATATATAAACAGATATAATATGTAAACAAAAACTTGTATTTGTATATATAATTTATACATAATATATATATATATAATTTACATGTATCTATAATTATATATAAAACCCTTTAAATAAATTGTAACCCAATAAAAATGTGCAATAAACATTAAATAGCTTTTTGATGTCTTGTAATTACAGTTTGTGTATAAAAAATGATAAGTTGTACTTCCAATCATATTTCCAAGCCTCCCTCTTAACATAAATTGTGTAATGGCTGGTGTTTGCATACTAATTATGCTTTGATACACAAATTTTAGCCATAATAACCAGGTTTCCAAAAAAAAAGTACAACACGCTTTTAATAATGTAATGTAATATAATGGCAGAGTTTCATATTTAGTATTCTGCCTTGATGACTCGCTCTAATGAGGTGTTTATGATTGGTCAGATATTTATGGTTGAATGTTTACAGCTCAGTGCCTGGTACCTTTTAAATCATCTGCGTGTGCGATATCAAATATCTGACCTCCCTAAATGACATATCAAATTAGCAGCACCGTCCATGCGATGTTCGAGGAAATGATGCGTTATTATGATGCGTCTCTGACAACCCATATACAGACATAAATCTGTCCCCTCTCACTTCCTACTGTCACGCTGCCCTAACAATCACTTGGGGAAAAAAAGCCATAGCCTTTGTTGTTTCAGAAGGGAGTAACTACAGGCTCTGATTTCAGCCTGATAGGCACACACTCCCCCTCAGACAATTAATATTTCACCTGATAGGCTAAAGGGACAGGCTTTGAAAACAGATTAGAATGGAGGCAATTTAAACATGCAAAATGAAACCATTTTACCTCAGCGCAAGTGTAAGTCATCTCAGGCCAGCTGTAAAGGCCAGACGGCGAGGCTCATTTCTCAATTATAATAAAAGCGCCTCTTTTTGCAGCCTACTGTTTGTTCTCTTCCAGCCATGGCCATTTGTGAGCTTGGCCTGCTCGTATTCATTCCCCAGAAGAATAGCGCTTGTGGTGTGCTATTTCATATCAGTGCTCAGGTATACCCAGAGTTGCCACCTTCACTTTAGATACCCTTGTTATTTGTAAATATGTGAGATATGAGTGATGTGGGCTCTAATGGATTATTACCCTTCAAACAGCCCTTTGACCTGAACCTACCATGATTCCACTGCAGTGAAACTCAACCTCGTGGCCAAATTATTCTTGGAAGGACCCCTGGAGAGGCTGACTTTCTGCCCTCCTCATTGCCAGAGAGAACTGGCCTCCGACATTCCTTAGTGTGAGAGTACAGCGTTCCTCTGCGGCTGTCACACCAAAACAAGCTCAGGGATGACCTGTTTTTGGCAAGTCAAGGTAAATATGATATTGTATGTTCGTTAATAAAGTTTTAAATTTTTTTTTGGTAACAATAATAAGTGCTACGTGAACAATTTTACTTAAAAACCTACTATTTTACATTACTTTTTTGTTGATGTTACATAACGTATATACTGCTGTTCAAAACTTTGGGGTAAGTAATAACTTTGTTGTTGTTAACTACTTTTATACAGCAAGGATGCATTAAATTAATCAAATGCAGTAAAGCTGTTTACATTGTTACAAAAGATTTCTATTTGTACGTCAAATAAATGCTGTTCTTTTGAACTTTCTGTTCATCAAAGAAGCCTGAACAAATTATCATAGTTTCCACAAAATATTAAGCAGCACATTTTTTTAGGGGTTTTAACCCCTTGGCTGCAAGGGTTGGGTGCAGAGCTCGGCGTCCGGCTCGAACCCTGTGGGCCCCCTGGGAGGAAGGTGAGGTCTAGAGGCGGAGTAAGAACGAGATGCGGGAGGAAGGGAATTTGCACTATTTAAATTTGCATGAGGCCTCTCAGCTCTGATTGGGTGGTCGGATAATAGGCTGATAGGGGAGTAAGGCACCAGCCATGGCTAATCATTTATACGCGCTCCTCCCGAAATTTGTTTATCTGCATCATTTCACGAGTTCACACTTTCTCATCAATAATGAATAGAATAGCGTGTTTGGCTTGCGGGGAGCGGGGACTCCGAGACATTTCAATCCCTTGGCTGCAAGGGTCGGGCAGAGCTTGACATCTGGCTCGAACCCTGTGTGCCCCCCCAAAAAAGCCAGAAAGTGAGGACAGCAGCCAAACGTAGTGCAACCCCCAAAAGGTGTTGGAAAAAAAAAGCTTGGCCGCTGTATTTGAGAAAAACATTTATTTCATATTTCCCCACATTTTCGATTCTTATCATCCAATGACAGGTTCGATTTTTGTGATTATTTAAAAATAAAAGATCAAAAGGATTAACGATGCAGATACATTTTCACAGCCTTCTTTGATTATATTTACCAAGGGTGCCAATAATTCTGACTATATATTCAAATATAAAATTGTACATTATTTTTGGTAAAAAAAAATTATAAGAATTACAGTATTGTAATATAAAACAAAAAAAATTTTTCTCAATTTTGCACCATAAATTAAGTACATTTAGAGGATATTATCATCAAAGACAAAAACTAAAAGAAAAACAGTGAAAACCTGAAAAGTGATGAATTTATTCAAATTGTGATGGATTAAGCAAGCTTATTTAATTAAACTTTACATTACATTTTACTTAAGAGGGGATTCTTAATAATAATATCCAATTAGTGACCGGTTGTGTGACACCCAGATCTACGTTTGAATCAGTATGTTTCCACGCTAAGTCTTAATCTGTCGTGGTGTGTGGCAGAGGGTTAAACACTTTGGATATTGTAATTCGGAGATTTACATACAAATGAGGAAAAGGTCATCCAAATGACAGACCCTAAATGAGAGTTTTTTTAGGCAGAGGGCGAACGGTTTTGCTAATGTGTCTCAAAGTCAATATTTGAGTCTGCTGATATAGTCCTTCGCCTCTCTGCCTCCATTGTGGGCCTGTCAGACGGCGTCGCTTTGTTTATGATGTCTCAATTCAACATCGTCTGAAAAGCAATGCGGCACTATAGCAGCCGTTTACCCCTGAAAGGAGACGTTTATACGTTACCATTTCATCTTCACTTTCGCCACCAACTGAAAATTAATCAGCTTCAGCTGTTTCTTGGGATAAGCGTTACATGTACGCTTTTTGCTTACTAATGCAAGTGTTCCCGCGTTAAGGATACTATATGGATCTACACAGAAAATCCATTTCTCCTCAATGAAATCTGAAATATTAATGTTATCCGTCCCCAGAGAGAGCTTTATATGCTCAAAGTGTGAAAATCTTTACTCTGTTCTGAAACAGTCTTGAGGTTCTGCCTTTGTGAGGGATTATTTCTTTATTTATTCTGACTCGCTACACGGCCACGTCCTGTCGTTCTTGCCAAATTGCTCGAGAAATGTATAAACATTTTCTGAAAGCCTGTGTGCACATTCGAACTGTCAAGTCTCTGAGTATTTCTGGTGTTGAGGCTCTAAAAATACACTCAGGCAGACTGGAGAGACTGCAGCCCCTCGCAGAGCCGACGTCTGCCTTGACTGGAAGCTCCGGAAACCGAAAAGAAAGATGTGAACGAGACAGATGAGTACCATAGTCCGACCGTGAGTGAGAGGCCTGTCTGTGTGTACGTGTGTGACGTAATAGTGTAGAGATATCCAACTATCAAGGAGGTGTTTGGAAGGGGCTGTCAGGGCTTGAGTATGCAGACTGAGCCGAGGGGAAAAACATTTCAGAGATGGTGAAATGTGTGTGTGTGTGTGTGTGTGTGTGTTGTATGTGGGCGGTTATTTGTTCGGAGCTGTATGCAATACATATGCAATCGAAAACAAAACCTTGGAGCCGTGGCCTAGTGGATTGTGAGCAAATTGAGCATGAGTTTGAATCAGACTTTTCCTGCTCATCAGTTTCTTCGCCGTCATTATTTATTACAGTAACACAACGGCTAAATATGTAACAAACAATAGAACCAAAAAGGATACGAGTTCATTATGACTTGTGGTGTTGATGCAGGTATTGTGAACTTCTGACTTTGTCTCCTTATCATTTCCTGTCTTCTCTTCATTGTTGTTATAAATAAAAGTGACAGGCAAAAAAAAAAGTAAAAGATGAGTGTGGCAAGACGAATGCAATGCTTATGTAATTGGAAAACAAAGGAGCCGTGGCCTAGTGGCTTGCATGTTTTGCGCTCGTATGGGAAATGTGACTTTGAATTTGACTTATCATTTCCTTTTTTCACACTTAAAAGTGACAAGTCTGAATAATTTTTTTTTTCTTCTCATATTTTCCTGTCTTCGTACTCTAAAATAAGGGGAGAAAAGATAAAACATAGAAGAAGAGGATATGAATCAGACTTTTTTTTTTTTTTTTTTTTAAAGGGGGCAGAGATAGAAGATAGAAGAAGAGAGTGGAAAGATAAATTTAACATGTATAAATCATTTATTAACTTGTAATTAAAGTGAAGTGATACACTGATTTAAACAAGATTGTAGTTTCACAATCCAATTATTATCTTTCTTTTATTTACACACACACATATATATATATATATATATATATATATATATATATATAAGGAA
>JAUMHQ010000083.1:10425593-10445820 GCA_032361165.1 Enteromius paludinosus
AAGGTGCAGAGCATATTTATTTTGTTGTTTATTTTGTTATGAGAAGATCTGTAATGTTTATTGTTTTCTTTTATTATTAAAAAAAATTATTGGGAAAATAAGTTTTTTGTTAGTATAAATACATTAATGTTAGTTATATACCAGAACTTATTTTATACCTCACAACATGCTTTATTTTTTTGTTTTAATTATTTTGTTGTGAGAAGAACCTGTAAAGTTTAATAATTGAATTATAATTTAAATGAATATCATATGCTTTCATTACAGTTCTTTAAAAAAAAATCGGAATCGGCAAAAATCAGAATCGGCAGGTCACACATACTGTAAAATCGGAAATCGGAATCGGCCAAGAAATTTGCAATCGGTGCATCTCTAATTTTAAAGCTACTCTTTTGAATCATGACTATTATTAACATACTGGGTGTTTATTAAAGCACATATTCTGCATGACCATATTCTACATCCCTAATCCTACCCAATACAGTACCTTAACTTAACAACTACCTTATTATTAATAAGTGGCAAATTTTGAGTTTTTTCAGATTCGGACCTTAAAATAAAGTGTGACCCAACAAGCTATTTAAAAGATATATTAACATTAAAGCTATTATAATGAGTGAGAAATGGATGTCAAATAGCATTAAACAGCTTTTGAACAGTTCATATACACTAAATATGAAAAATAATATGAGAAACGCCATAATTTATATAAATGAGTTTACATAATATAAAAGAAAATGAGTATAAAATACTGTTACAATAAGTTAGTGGTCATTCAAAATATTTTTCAAGAAATTAAATCTTTATCTAGTAAACAACATATGTTTTCTGTCGAGAGAGAGTGTGGGTATTTATGTGAGTACGTCTGAGAGAACCGTGGTTCACTTTCCTATTCTCTGCGACCACAATGCACTTGAACGTGCCATACTAATTACGACTTCAGAAGTGGGAAGCAGGATCGCCTGACATGCACGTGAAGGCAGCGTTACTCTTCCTACATTTAAATTAGACTGGATCTAGTGTCACAACTGTCTTCTGGATACTTTCTCACTTCAGCCGTGTCACGTATTTTCAAGTCAATTTGGCTTAGCTGCTCACGCACCCTCTTGCATGCATACACACCGTGTCCAGCCTGGGAGACTGGAACAATTGTCTCCTCTGCAACAGTCCCCCTCCCTGCCTGATTCGGGGCAAGCCGCGTGGAGAGCCTGCCCCGGGTGTTATCAGGGACCAGCCAATGAATATACAGTTAAACAAACAGCCATCTAAGTCTAAGACCACCGTGGATAACGTTATTATGTCCCGCGTCTGCAGCGGCGTGGGGCAGAAGAAAGAGGCAGGCCCCGTTTGAGAAACTCTTGTGGGGATTTAACCGCAGCAGAATTCTGATCGGGCTTGGAACCGGTCCCAGAAAGCCGAGTTAATAGCCTTTCACTCCATTGAATAATGCTTTGAATCACTAATGTGGCTTGTATGCAGGGCCTGTAGTTTAACGTGCCTTTGAAAAGACTTCATTTCCGACGCTACATTGCAGCAAAGGAGAGAGCTAATGTGTTTGTCAAGGTCAGATTCTGTGCTCGCACGTGGACACTCAGGGTTGAAAATTAACATCAAGTTTTAAAATGGGTTTTGGTGAGTAAATTAAATGTAACTCGCTAGTGGAAAGTAGCCTTATAAATCGCTGCAACAGAGCACATGGTTTGGTTTATAAAAACGGCAAATATGGTAGTAAGAATGCTAATCCATAATGCTAATATCTGACTCTTAGTGGTTCAAATAAAGACAGAGAAAATGTAAACAAAAGAAAAAATAGATATTAAAAGTTTATATAAAAGTTTAGTTTTTTCTTTCTGTACTCAATGGGATACCAAAGTACAAAACAAAAAAGCGTAGTTTTTGTGCAGCTACATCGTTTATACCATTACTGTTATGTGTTTGTAGCATTGGTAGCTAAGCTAGCTGGCTAATCAACCAATGTTATGCAAATGCAGTCTGCTAAGGAGTTAGCATACAAGCTAGCTGAAAAAAAATGAATGAAAAATCTTTACTTTCACTATTTGTAGCTTCTATTGATGTAAGACATAAATTCTTGTATACACTTAATAAGCACATGCATCTATAAGTGAATTATAGGATTTTTGATCACACACTGAACAGAGAAGTTTTTTCGGCTGATAATTACCCAGATAGCACAGGTACATCTGCAAGATGTCTCTTAAACATCTCTTGATCTGGAAAGCATCTGCTGTCTACAAACGTCTGGCAGACGTCTTACAGATGTCAGTTTTACATTCACTCTAAATCATAAACATCTTCAAGACATCTAATAGATGGCTATTTGACATCTAAAAGGAGACGTCCTATACCTATATCTTGCAGATGTATGCAGACATCAAAAAGACATCTCTTAGATGTACGTGTGCTATCAGGGTAGGGATTGAATATTGCGTCCTATGTATAACGGATTTGATATTATTGACCTTATTCATGAGCAAAAACACTATAGAGCGCTATCGTGTATAGATATAGAAAACACAAGAGAAGAAACAAATTTTCTCTCCTTGTCTGTCTGACCTATCTCTCTCTCTCTTTCTCTCACTCCTTCTCTATCTGTGAATATCTCACTCCATTTCTTCAAATGCATCCTTACACAGGCACAAGTCAGAAAAGAATGGTATTCAGGTGCTAAAAGCCTGCCCCATATACAGTACCTATAAACCAATCAATAAAACATTTTCCTGCATTTCAGGCTCCAGCAGTAAGAAATAAATAAAATCGAAGAATACATTTTTTATTCCTTCATGCTTGGCCAAGGTGCTTGCGCTCAGATACACCCATTAGTGAGATAATGTGATATATTGGGCTGAAGTCTGCTTAACTCTGACTCAATCAACTCACCCATAACACCAGCCCACATAAACAAGACAATACCATGATGGATGGATGCTGAGAAAAACAGAGTGCACCCATGATTCAGACAGTAAACAATTGCTTACATAATTACACACCGTCACAACGATAGGAAAAAAAGAATAATAAGCACAATTTTTTTACTGGAGCTTATAGGTCCTGTGGATGATGGTGTTTGGAGAGGGAGTATTACCAAGCATTCTGTTGAAATGGATGGCTGGATAAATTCAAAGGCAAGTCGAAGCACATGACCTCAAGTAGCTTTCAGACTGACCGAGCCCCTTGTACAAAAACTGCAAAGTCACAAACAAGAGATTAATGCTAATTTAGCCATACTGAACAACAAGACCATTCCTCTCTCATGTCTGATACTGTACAGAGTATGATTATGTAGTGCTTTGTAATTAAAGAAAGGCCTAAATAGAGTACATAAAGCAGTTTACATTTTCATATAATTCCTGAGTGCAGTCAGGTAAACAAAATAATGAAAAAGTCAATGAAAACCTTAAAGGATTGGTTCACCCAAAAATGACTGAAATTACAATTACATTTAAAAAAAAAATTAAACTTGCCATGATCTTCTATTAATAATTGCTTTGGTCAATCATGTGAGGAGTCATGGAAACATAAAAAGGAAATGATATCATAGAGAGGACCCCTGCAGACCCTCGTGACCATTAAGGTCAATAAGTCTCTTAAAATATCAAATAATTTCACCATATTATATCAAAGCAAAGTCAATTGAGGTTTTAATATTGTATTGGTGCTGAATTTATTTAAAAATGTTTTCATTTTTTTCGACAGGTACAGTGTTCAATGAACTGAAACAAGACTTTAAATGAGCCATGTTGGACAATTTTCAGAAAATGTAAAATTAATAATAAATAAATGAAATTGTTACATACTTAAAATAAAAAATAAAAAAAAGTTTCCCACTTGATAGTGACACCACATGTATTTTCTTGAAAATAATATACATTTTCCAAAACCATATGAAGCCAACATGAATAAAAAAGAGATTTTCTAAGAAATTGGCACATGTGTTTTTAACTAGATTTTTCTGTTCATTATTCTAACACTCTCATATATCACTGACCCATACCATGCCATGATCTCTAGTTGTGCTTTCACATGTGAAAACAAAACACTTGCACAACCATTCCCTTAAACATGGACAAATAAAACACAAGAAAAAAAAAACTAATATACTTTTTGTCCTTACATGGCAGTGGTTACCACACACGCAGACACACAAATCCTGTTATGGTAGGTTGTCTTGATTGATGTAGCAGCTCCACTCAGGGTTAATATACGCTTATAAATTATGCATGAGATGATGCCATCTCTCTATTCTCCAGCCCTCCATGGGGTACAACTGAGGCCCAAGTCAAGACATTTCTCCTGTCTCCGCTCTTCCTCTCTTTATTATGCTCTTCGCACAGAACGGGAGAGGAGGAGGACAGAGGTGGGGGTTTTAGCGGACAGACCTGGTGCATTCTTTTGGTATTTATTATTGAACTGTTGGAAATGGTGGATATCATGAATTAATAACATAAGAATCTTTCTTTGTGTGCCAGAGGGACCCATCCTATTTCACTTTTCATTCTGAACAGGTGCATAGAGTGAACAGATTTGTTTGTTTTACTTTTATGTATGTAATTATGTTTCAGGGAGCACTCCAGGTATTGATATTAACCTACTGATTGATTCAGATGTCACCTAAAGTCCATCTGTTTTCAATACACTTCTCATTATTAAATATTTGGAGTTCTTCACTGAAATACAATAAAGGAGAGACCTGCCCTTCTAAAACTAAATAAATCAACAGCTTAAACCAACCTAAATGCCTGATCGCACCAAACATGATAACTATAAAGATAATGACAAAAATATAGCTCTAAAAATCATTCTTAATATAAAAGAATAACAAAGTCCAGACCACAAATATAACGATAAAGGCAAGGAGAAACGCTATCGTTGGATTCACTTTCAGAGCGTTTTTGTCCAGCTGATGAACGATACAAATGATTAAAAGCCAATTAGAATCGATTTCAAAAATTTAAATGCAGTAGACAGGTATGTGCTTTGAATAAACAGAGGATATTGTCTGCAGGTGTAGACGCTAATATCATTGTCTTCTTGGGCCTTAAGTAATGGCCCATAAGATTTTCTGTTGGATAGTATTACCCGATTAAAAATGATAAACCATTTTCTTTATCAGAATATTTTTCATTTTGGGAAGCTATACACTCCAAAGAATAATATACCTAGCAGGCAAAGACGTCAATATAACGTCAGGCTGATGTTGGACATGATGTCAGACAGACATTGCATTTTGGTTGAGAATGAGAATCAGGCTGACGTCAGTACTTGTAATCAGTATTTAAACGCCAATTTGACTTAATGTTAAATTTTGCTTACACAACCTAAAAACAACAAATATCAACATCAGCTGACGTTGGTTTCGGACATAAAACTAACATTGACATTCAGTTGACAATTAATTTTTGTCACCGATATCATAACTGAAATATCAATCATCTTATGAGGTTGTGCGCCTGCTGGGTATTACTTTTTACACCACTACATTTAAAAATGTTTATCATTTTGACCAACTATGTCCAAATCACTACTTTTTTTACTGGTTCAAATAATTTATTCGTAAACTTGTCTGATTCGATTGCAGCAGATTTTCAAGCCTGATCAGCAGAAAAGTATCCAAAACTTAAACAAGCTACGGACGAGTCTGGAAGACCAGCTTGTTTTTCCAGCTTAGTTATAAAATAAAACCGAGACTAATTTTAGACGGTGTAATGATATGGAATGATGTCATAACTCAAATGTGGCCTTTGTTAGCTGTGAAATACAATAAACAAAACAAAAAAAGTTGATGATAACGCATCTCTTAGAGATGTTCACCTTTCTATGAACTCTGCATTCTCTGACGAGGAGATTTCAATTGTTGTCAATAGATGTAACATGAAATCTTAAATGGTGCATGACATACAGTATTGATGCACAACAATATCTTTGAGGATGAATCAAGGTGGTGCATGTGCATGTGTGTTCACTTAAAGTTGAATATGACTGCTTGAAAAATAGCATTAAGAAAGGAGGTGTGTCCACACACGGACTGACAGTGGCCACCACTTCTCTAATACCTCCTGGAAGGCGGGACCTATTGCCCCGCTGGAATCCCTGATGGGCGTCTTTGACATTGATTGATGAGGCTCAGTTTCATCCAGGGCACAGAAGCCTGGCCCCCTCCTGCTATTTCAGGCCTGTCTTCACGCCGCTCCATTTCTCATAAATGACAATCGTCAAGCTCAGCGGTTTAAAGCTGTCATGATGACCAGTGTTCACATGAGAAAACAATGTTTAAGTTGCCATAACAACTGACAATGAATTTGGGAAACAGGTGCCCATTTTTAAGCAGCAGATGGGCTTAATGTTAAAACGACATGGCTGCTTTAGCAAATACATTTTTATATCAGTTAGGTTTAGGCTAGTGTAGGTGGTTATTTTCAAACGTGATTTTCCTATTAGCATTGCTAGTCGAGTCAGAAGTAAACCAAGAAGTCTGAACTTGGCACTTTCGCAGAAAATAAAAATATTTTTGTTACAAAAGCCCATCATACTGCTTCATAGGAAATGTGATAACCCACCGAAGGTGTATAGGTTAGTTAGTACTTGCCGATAAATCCGATTTATGGAGCTTTAATATAATGGGCGCTATCCACCAGCATTACCAAGCTTGAAAGAGCCAGGATACATTTTTCACAAAGGAGAAAGTCATATACACCTAGGATGGCTTTGGGATTAGTAGTTTATGGTGTCATTTTCCTTTTTGGGTGAACTATTCCTTTAATAGTTTGTTAGTTCCCTAAAAAAGAAAGGAAAAAAACTCAATGTTTTCTATGTTTGAATAAATCACCTAACCATCAAAAATGGTTTGCGGTTGCCATTTTCTCAAGTTTTTATTACAGCCAACATGCTTATATCTTGTTATATCCAGCTGGAGAAAAACATAAATATAAAGCAGTGATGAGAGTGGGCGGAGCTAATGTGCTAATGACAATCTAAATTTGCTGGCCCTCAACTATTATCGTCCCTGTTTTGATTTCAGCAAATTAATTTGATTAATATTCATGGACCCAGCAGCTCATTAATCCTTAGTGCGTTTTTATATTGTTATTAGTAGCAGAATTCGTAGTAGTTTTGTTATCTTATAATTTTTTGCCCCTTTTTTTATAGAAACACCATAATAAACAAGCACCACCACCAGTCTTAATTCAGTCAACATGACAAATATTGTCACAATCTGTGTTTGAGGATCCACGTGTCTTGCCTTGTCTTTGTTTATATGTACCATGCTCCCCATGTGTCTGTTATGCCCATATTTGGTTGTTTCTGTCCTAGTTTAGTTCATTGTGTTAATTAGTGTCCAGCTGTGTCTGGTCAGTGTCTGTGTATTTATAGTACACACCTTAGTTGTCGAGTCGTCGAGTGTTGTGAGTGTCTGCTATTGTCTTGCCTTGTGCATCTTATTCATTGATTAAAACCACAGTTTCACTGAAATCTACATCTTTGAGTTTTCATGCCAGTGTGCAGATGTGAAATATGCATTCATACCTGGAAATTCTGATTACTAAAGTTCTATCATCATATAATGCTAAATTATCATAATATCATTATTCTTGATCAATAATCATAATTTATTATATTGTATTGATTGTTTTTTTTTTGTTTTTTTAAGTAAGGTCCCCAACACTGCTTAGAAGGCAAAATGTTCCTTTTCGTTCAGTGCATAAAACTCCAAATGTACAAAAATAAAAAGATGGAGCAGGTCATATTTGCTGTGAGTACAGCCTAATACAGTGTATTTTCACTGTACTTGGCATGCTGCTTTCACTCAGATTGCCTTGGCAACTCAGAAACTTTTATTGATATGAAATGCATTTGGGTAGTTCATTTAAGTGCACCATAAAGGTAATTTGATGTAACACCTCACAACCCTCTGGTCACTTTGTGGTCACCCATGTTTAACTAACATTTACAGCATTAGTTTTGTGCCATTGATCATTAACACCATTAAAACAAAAGGGGAATCATTAATAATCATGTCACGTCCCTCTGCCTCTAGTGCTGGACTTGTTTGAGACTTTTATTTCTCACAGATGATGGACTGTGGCCAACTGAATACACTGAGCCAATGCCGCCGGTGCTCACGGAGTGTTGTGCAGTCTGTGTTCAGTAACTGCTCTGGATATTGACCTGAATTATAAATCAGGGAGGATGGATGTCAAGCTACTATTTTTACATGCTGTGACCTCTGACCCACTTGGATAGCTGCATAGATCCTAGTGGGTTGAAAGGCCTCGGTTTGGAGAGAGGAAAGAGATTCTTTGACTGGTTATGTTGCCTCCAGACGTGAAAAATAATCAGACTGTTTTTCCGACTGACATTACTGTAGTGGAAGTGTGGTTTGAGCATGCTGGGTGCCGCATTGTTTTGGGTATTGAATTCATAACTCATCCCTCTAAAGAATTGATTTGGTTTTTGAGTGGAAGATTCTTGTGCAATACTACTTCAGAAATTTCATCAAAACCAAAAGAACACTGAATAGAGCACATTTAAAGTCAAAGTCCATTTGTAATTGGTGCAAAAGTTTCAAAACAAGGGATTTTCTCAAAAATGTCGGGTCAGGGCAAGCTTTCACATAAATTTAAATGTTATGAATTTATTATAAAATAAATGTAGATTGTACATTTAATACAGAATGTGTTTACATGTTTTTAATCATATTTAATCGTTTTATTGTTTAACTTTTGATTAAAGTTCACAATAAGCCGTTTAGTATAGCAACATCTTTCAAAATTCTTAGTAAAACAAAAACTATAAAGTATGTTTTCAAAAGTATGTTTATAAAGAGTACGTTTATAAAGATAATAAAAGGAACAGTGTTTTTTTCCCTTCAAAATGATGTTTTATTTCATGTGTTACTTGCCATTTCTTTGTAACTATTCAAAAAATATTTTCTACACCAAATGTTTGCAGAACACAGAAACTGCCAAAATAAACCTTCAGTCTCCCATATTTATTTACAGTTCATTTGTTTATTCTGGAAAATGAGCTATGAAGTTTCGAGTGTCATCCAAACTTTAATAACAGTCAAATTTGCATCGAAACCACGGCTAACCATGGCGCATAAGCGTCTGACACACACAAAGAATATTTCTAGAAATGGATTAAATCTGAGCACGTTGAGGATCATTCCTCTCAACGCTCCCTCTCTCTGTCAGTTCCCTCCATCAGCTCATTATTCAATGGAAATAAAAAGCAGAACTAAAGTGAGAGAGCTCCCCTCTGTCTGCTGTCATTACGCTCCGTGTTAGCTGCGACGACTTCATTTCCTGAGAGGTGAGCTATGGAACGCGCCGTTGCTCAGTGACAGGAAGAGACAATGGACTGTCACATGTCCAGTCCGATATATTTTATCCACTCATCTATTTTCATTAGCGCCGTCAAGAGATACTGCCATGCTTTTTTGTATTAATTTGAACCAGGATAGGAGACAGAAAAGACCGTAAGGAAACAGAATAGCACAGGGAAAGAAAAATTACAGAAAACAATATTTTAAATTTTACATTTAAATAGCTTAGAATATTTAAAAAATATTTAAAAATTCAGCATTTTCTAAATATTACATATATTCTTGTGATATATATTTTAAAAGATATATGTAAGAGCTAAAATAATACATTTTCAGATTCTCTGACAGGTGTAAACTGGTGTAGAAATATATACTTCTGCCACACATATGATTTATTTTATTGTTTTTTACTGTAGTTTCCTTTTCCTGGAGTTATATTGATGCCAAACAAAAAAAAAATACAACTAGAATACAATGACAAATTCTATAAATATCTATTTGGACTAATCTTTTCTACAAATACTTGATTTGGACTAGGTCAGATGAGCATATTAAAATAATCTCAGCTCTTTTTTAAGGTCCATTTCTTGCCATTGACAAGCACTAACTATATCTTTTGCTTTAAAAAAACACATAATTTATTGTATATTAATAGTTAGTAAAGTAGTTGTTAAGTATTGGGTATAGGATTATGTGGAATATGGTCATGCAGAATATGTGCTTCATAAGTACTATTAAACTGCCAATATGTTAATAATAGGCATGCTAATAACCAACTAATAGTGAGAATTGATCCTAAAGTGTCACCAAAAATTTGTAGAAAAAAAACAAAGAGTTTAATTTTAAAATTGCAGTCTTCGGCATCTCAAACATAAAAAACAGCAGTCAACAGAACATTAGAGTTAAGCACAGCCGTGTGACACAAAATGAACTGTTTTCTACAGATTTTTTTCCCTTTTCTTTTTTCCCAAACCCTCAGCTTCCCAATCAAATGATATAATGCTTCATTAGTGGCCCAGAACTGTCGGCTTTTAGCCCTCTTCTGCATTTGTCATTATCTCAGCTCTATGAGAGAGCGCAAATTGATCTATTCATCATGGCTGAAAAATAAGAGGAAGAATCTAAAGAGAATGTGGTTCTCCTGAGCCAAAATGTCAAATGATACTCCTCTCCCTCCTTTCGTACTGTTATTTATCCATGTTTCATTCACTGGAGCAGAATTACAGCACCATAATATCAGTGTCTGTTCTGACTCTTTGCACCATCGCTGCACACATGCTAACCCACACTGACCCACCGTATTCGTACCATAATTGTTACATGGTGCACATTAAAATCCCACGACTATGGAGCATCGCAAATGGCATC
This sequence comes from Enteromius paludinosus, assembly GCA_032361165.1. Classification (NCBI taxonomy): domain Eukaryota; kingdom Metazoa; phylum Chordata; class Actinopteri; order Cypriniformes; family Cyprinidae; genus Enteromius; species Enteromius paludinosus. The sequence continues at coordinate 10,436,305 of JAUMHQ010000083.1, forward strand.
ATGGGGCATGTAGACTGTGTGGGCACTCCGGCTTAGATTGACGCATACACCACTATTGGAGGAAAAGATATTGAGTATAACTTGCAAATTCATGAGACTACTCTGTAAAAGCAATGAAGAAAGAAATGAGAAATCCTTAGCTATTTCATCCGCTGGTCTGTTGCTTCGGATAGAAATGGGATGAGATGAAGGAATAAATGACATGCAGCGCCAGAGATAATGTTGGTACACTGACAGACAGATGTAAGTCACATCTAATCTAAAAGCTCATCTCCAAATTGTTTGCTGAAATAATCAGATCGTACAGAAAACATTCTCATATGACAAAAAGAAGACAGAAAATAACTTACCTGAGACAAAATGAAAGAAGTACATGATTTCTGTTTACTGCATACCGAACAAATGATTCTGATTGGTCAGTTGCGTTTTTCACTGAATATTTGATGCAGTTTTGTTTTTTTTTCATTATGCTAGATTCAATCTCACATTAAACTGCAGTTTACATCAGTTTTACATCTAACTGTAATCTATTCGTAGTAATATATTAAATTAATTAAACAAAACAAAAATGTTAAGCATGTTTATGTGCTTCTACACATCCTGATCACTCTGTATTCTGTAAAAATGAACAGTCAACTATATGCACACTATTCATGAATAAGTACAATAACCTAAGATATTAGAGAGAGAAAAACTAAAAGTCTGAATGATAGCAAAATAAAGAAAACAGTCTGTGTGCATTAATGTGTCTATGTAGAGAAACAGACTTGCATGTGCCTCCATCCACATACATAGTTCACAAAGCAGAAGGAAAAGTATGACCCCTTGTGTGTGGAGCAGGTTTTTTAGAAGTACACCACCCAAAAATCCTCAGGAAACCTACTAAAACTCAAAGCTATAGCTTATCTGCTATAAAAATCCTTCGACTGATCAGGGTGAAATAATGCTGATAAACACAGTGACAGTTCTGTGCAGCACTTTTTAAATGTTGCAAGCCAGGCTCAAACTATAAAGTCAAATTATAATGTGCTGGGTTATTAATACTGTCACTGTATACTGTTCATAACTATGGTCAGTATTATCAGCAAGCTTAGGCAAAGTCCTGAGCAAACAGGTAGATGAGTGCAGCATCTGTTGAATTAAATGCCAGCATCATCAGGAAAGCTCCATCAATATAACTAACAGATGACTGGACTGAACCAGAGTTAGCGTGGCGAGGAGATCTCCCAGGGTCACCGCAGGCCTGCCAGTCGACTTTTCTTCCATTCAAATCAATTGTGAAGCTGGACAGGGCGGTGAACCTGTACATTTGTTTTTCATCATGCATTTGAAGGCCTGTTGTATCTTCTGTTTAGAGATATAAGTTGAAACATCTGCTGGAGATCAAATTAAAACCTCAAGCATTTGAAAGCTGGACCTGAAACAAGAGATCTGTTTATGTGTGCATTTCTTTGGTCAGCATGAGGACAACAAATATCAATAAAACAATATGAGTGATGCATAACAGAAGTTTTTGCATTTTCATAAAATGAAATCCAGTTTCAACTTTTCTAATGATTTGCGATCTAACACCGCAAAAAGTGCTGCGCTGTAAAACAGAGCTTGATCTTATTGAGTTACTGTGGTCAAAATGCATGAAACTCTGGAAATGGTACTGACAATCATTTCAGTTGTCTTCACATTGCAATATTCTTTTCATTATTACAAACACAAAACTGTGTAGTCATGTAATCAAGTCGACCTCAGGAAGTGGTGACTGATCCATGCCTGCGACGTGTATTGATTTGAAACAAGACATAGTGGGCACAATTATATCTACATTATTTGCTCATTATCTATAACAAGAAAACTAATTGCTTGATCAATACTCTAAATTAAACAAGCTTGAATTTTGCAGTGTATGCTGTTCTTTTCTCCTTCCACCCTGACTGATTGAGTGAAACATTGCTTGTTGATAAGGAATCTTTAGCACATGAAAAACTCCAAATCTCCCAAGTAGGAATTTGAGGAAGGGAAAATTAGGAAAGATCTCATGAGTAGGGTTTTTTCACGAGTTCCCCCTTCCTAATTAAAAAACCAACAGTAAGCATGTTTGGCGTGCTGTCCGGGGAGCAGGCATAGAGCCTGGCGGACCCTAAGCCCTAGGGGATCATGTCACTGCGTGCCGCCCAGGAGGAGGGTGGGATGGCTGAATAGCTAGGATGGCAAAATCGGCTTGAAGGAGCAATAGTTGTTAGTGGCTTGAGCCTTTACTAAGGAAGCTGGAAACCAGGTGTCCCTGACTAAGCAAGCCGAAGGCGACGGTGGCAAGGAACCAAAACTCTGTGTGGGAGAAAAAAACTTTGTTAGGAACCCTGCTTAGCTGGGGCCGGTTCTCCTCTGGCCGGAGACCCGACACCCGGTTCCCAGTTTAAGTGGAGTAAGGGAGGGATGCAAAGAACGAAGATACAAGGGAGAGGAAGTTGAAGGTATTTAGAGGGGAAGCTTTAGCTCTGATAGGCGGCAGCTGGTTAATCATTCGTATGTGCTCCTCCCGAAATTTGTTAGCAAACATCATTTGTGTATAGCAAAAAAAAAAAACTAAGATATTTGATACTCAAGGATTCCACCTTCTGAATGTACTTTAAGTAAAATATTGTAAAATGCAACAATTTAATGCGGCTCATTCTGCTTGATTTTAATTGTTTACACAGTCTGAGCTGTTACAGCTGAATCTTATCCATCTCAAACTCTATACAATTGTGAAAAAATCAAATCAAATCAAGAAATAAAATAATAATAAAATAAATCAATAAAATTCAGGACAGTGCTGAGCTTCAGTTGCAAGCCAACTCTATTTCACAGAGTGATATCAGTTTTAAAATAAATAAAATAAAACAACAAAAAAACAAATCAATAAAATAAAATGAATAATAATAATAATAATTTTCATAATAATGTTTTGTATTCTATAAAATTATTAAATAAAATTAATTTCCCTATTCATTTATGTTTCCAAAAATGCGTAATAAACACGCATAGTTCCGATGTTCTCATAGATTTTAACAATAATTACAAAGTATTATCATATTTCCATAGGAGTTTTACTAAATTAATGCCAGTCATTTTTGAAGACCAAATAAAGGCAGTGGTCATGGTGAAACATCCAATCATTTGGGATCTCTGAAAAGCCCTGAATGTGCTCTGTACAGGACATCCAGACATGTATCATCTCACAGAAAATTACTAAAATATAATGTCCTCATATGAGGACACCGGGTCTTAAGAGGGTAATGCAACTCAGCCTGGTTCATTTCAATTGTTAACACAGTCTGAGCAGTTATAGCTGAATCTTATCTGTAAAACATATAACAAAACTCAGTGCTGAGCTTCAGTTTAAAATGCAAGCAAAGCTGTATTTCACGTAGGAACATCAAGAGTTTATAAAATACAAAACAAAACAAAATAAAATCATTCCTTTTCCAGCTGAATGACTGGTTGAAGTTGAGATGACTGCACAGCAGTGCTGATTAGAGGCTGGTGTGTGGGGCGTTAGCTGACCTTTACGATCATCTCAATTGTTGAAACTATCCCGTGGTTATCGCTGTTGTTGTTCATCATTAAATCGACAAATCTGCATAGCCAAAGATAAAATATTTATTTGACCTTCTAACAAACCAAAATAAATGCCATTCCAATTTATTTTACAATCAAAACATTCTGAAATTTCCAAGATCAAAGTGTCCATAGTCCAGATCAAACCAAATGTTTGAGTGAGAAAATGGATTTATGAAATTGTATAAGAAGCTACAGCCTCATCCTCTTCCGTTAAATTGTTCTAATTTTAGTGAGCACTAAAGGAAAAAAAAAAAGTTCCTATTACATTATCTGTTTTTAATTACGCTTTTAATAAAAAATGTATGGTTGACCTCATTGTCACAAATGAGAAGGATTTCACAGCAGAACAGATTATAGACTGGCAGGAGGGGGATTAGCTGACCTTTCTCATCACCTACAGAAGTACCGTGCAACTATCCTGTGCTTTTGGAAATGCTGATGACATAATTGACGTGTTTGAATTGACATAGATGACATAATTGAACATATTTTATCACATTATACATAGAAAATACTTTTTTGATTAATCAAAATATCCACCATTGGCAGCTATACAGCTCTGCAGAATCTGGGCATCCAAGCTGTCAGTTACTTTGACGTGTATATATTGCCATTATTATGTAATCAAAACGAAAATTATTACCTTCAATGATAATGTAACGTTTCTTTAATGTATTTGCACCAAAAAATTGTAAGGATTTATGCTGAGATCATCCAAAACCACACATTGCTAGGGATGTTTCAAACTTTTGGAGGGCAGTGTATATTGAAAATTACATGCTGCAAGACTAATTAAAGCTTTATACTGTAGGTATGTGACACTGGACCACAAAACCAGTCATAATGGTCTTTTTTTTAACTGAGGGATACACATCATCTGAAATCTGCTTTAACATTGATGTATGGTTTCTTAGGATAGGATGCATATTACTAATCAGAAAATAAATTTGTATATATTTACCATAGGAAAAGTACGAAATATCTTCATGGAACTTGAACTTTCAACACAATCTCACAACCAATTCATATGAGGTGGAAAATTTTTGCCAATTCGTACTAGTACGATTTGTCTAAACCCCAGTGACGGGTAGGTTTAGGGGCGGGTTAGGTGTAGGTCATTCATACAAATTCATATGAATTGGCAACTTGTAAAATACATATGATTTAGCAAAAGTAAGTGAGATCTTACGAATCAGCCACCTTGTAAAATATGCACGAATTTCTGTGAGATCAGGTTGGAACTTTACTTAATAATCCTTAAAAAAGCCATGTTACTTATGATTGTTTTTTCCAGTGTCACAGATGAATAAACCGACCCCATATTATGTCAACTCAATTTTGATCCAAAGTGACGGGTATCTGGTCGAGGAGGCAGACATGTGGGTTGCAGGTGTGAGTGATCATGAAAGAGTGCAGGTGAGTAGCAAGAGGGATGCTGGGAGATTTAGTGTGTTGGTGTGGCTGAACTTGTGCATGTGTTGAGGTGACTGAGGTGACTAGACTGGAGGTGGTTGTGACAACATGTTAACTTAATCTTGAATCATAATCAAATTGTGTGCAATGCTAGTAACTAAACTATAATTATTTTTACTAATCAACTAAATTAACAATTGAATATTTTAAAGAATGGTGCTGGTGATATAAAGTATAATAGCCAGTGAAAGTCAAATTCACACTGAGAGCATGCAGCAACAAGGCTAAGCCATGCGTTTTCAATTCATAATTCAATAAGAGTGATTTCTGGCCAAATTCATTATAACTGTAGTGTGTCTGAAGAAAAACTCAATGTCCCTCCCTTTCCCTAAAACTATATATAACAGAAGATCTTTTTCATGGAATGTTTTTTTTTTTAAGTATCTTAAAATTCTGACTAGCCAGCATGTTTACAGTTTTCCAATCATTTTAGCAACATACAGCATTGCATTTGTGTTGTTAAAGTTGCATCATCATTTCATCTCTGTTGGAATTCCAGCAATTGACTTCTAAACAGTCTCAGTATTGGTCGCACTAACAGTATTTACTATTAACTGTTCACCAGACACCACTGCTGAAAAAAAACCCTGAAATATTAACTTGCTATATTACAGTAGCCTCAAGGGATTAAAACTGCATTTTTTCTACTGCAGTATTTTATTTTTTTTTTACTTGCATGATAAATATTTCAAACTGACTTACAATAAGACTTGAAAATGGTTTATACCCTGTTTCTTTTCTTGCAAAATATTATTTGTTGCCCTATAGCTATGTTACAAATTTAATGTCCATGTGAAGATTTTTAATATCTAGCTTTATACACTACAGTAATATGTTTTAAGTGATTTGACTGATTGATTTAAAATAGTAATCTCTACTTCCTTCACAGACTAACACATTTTCAGAGCAGAGGTGCTACTGGAATGTGTACATTAAATACTGTTGTGTGCAAATTGTACATATGCTTTAATTTGTAATATGCAATACAGACCACAATTATCTTCTCCAAATTACAATTAAATGAACTAGTGAGCACAAAAAAGCAAATATCCTCATCGACCAAAAAGACAATTTGAAGCACATGGAGGGGCAGAGCATGTTTACCACAAGCAATACAATCAGTCAGGAGGCTCAAATCAGTTCTGCTTGGGTAAGACAAGACTTCGGTAATGGAGAAGGAGTATTTTGACATTCCAATCAGGTCGTTGCTTAAATTGTGTGGAACTGTGCAAACCCAAATCAATGTTCTAAGTACAATAAGCCTCTCTGCGATGTTATGAATATTTAGTATGGAAGATTACCTTGTGAGATGTACTCTCTGATTAGCATTAGCAGTATTCATTGAGTAAAACTGGCACTTTGCTGGACAGGAATGTGGATGGGGATAAACTAGAGTGTCCTTGGTGAGGACGAGGACCTTGAAAAATAACTAAATGCTATATTGAAGTCTGTTTCTGCCAGGGGATAAAAAAAATTAAAATAGGAAATTGCGACTTTTTAATCTCACATTTTCCTCACAATTGTAAATCTATATCTCACAAGACGTAAAGTGAGATTTGTGAGACATAAACTCACAATTCTCACATTTCTTGCTATTTTATTTATTTATTTATTCATGATTTAGATGCAGACACAAAAAAGCGTGCAATATTACAGCATCCTCAAGGGATTAAAAATATTTTCAATTGCTCATATCTTACAGTAGATATATTTAATGTACAATACTGCTGATCTTTAGTAATGTTACAAATTTAATCTCCATGAGAAAATTGTTTGTGCAGTTTATAATATCTAGCATTATACACTACACACAAGATTTAAGTGCTTTCATTTACTAATTTAAAAAGGTTTTTTTTACGTCCTTTATTGTTTAACAAGCAAACACATTTTCAGAGCAGTTTTATAATTAAAAAGTGACACTGAAATAGTGTAATATATATATAAAAAATATTATTTTGCAATTGTAAATATTTATTTTACTCAGAAATGCAAGATATTAACTCACAATCTGACACTTTTTTTATTCATTGCATTCATTAGTTGTAATTATGAAACAAAGCCTCAATTGTGTGAAAACAATTAAGAATTGTGAGATAAAAAGTTCTTACTATCTTGTTTTGTTTTGTGAAGGGGGAAAATAACGTAAATTCAAAAAAGTCAAAATCACGAAATATAAATTCTGAATATTTTGTAATTCTTACTTTAAACACTACTTTTTTTTTACAGTCAGTTCACGTTGTCCATATTGTATTAAAGACTAGATATGTTCATGATGGAGTTAGCTTCACTGGTTTAAAATGACACTAAACAAAAGCATAAGTATATTATCTCTTGCTCCCAAAACTTTTCTTTAAGCTCTGTGGTTCATAACATAAATTATTATACACTCCTTTTTAATTTATCAAGATCCGTTTTCAAACTGTCACAACTCCACTGACATCTAAATTGAGAGTGTTTTCACTCCTTCAACCTCCACGGTGCATTGAAAAGCAACCTCACCCACTTTAACCGAGAAACAAGAGAGAGTCGCACTTTTGACAACTCGCTGGCGATGACAAGAGTGGCCCTGAGGCATCAACAGGAACTCGAGACTTGAGAAAGATTAATGTCCTTAAATGCACAGTCTGTTGCTGATGTAAATGCTTTCGCTGTCTATCTCAGCATCTCTCAGCTGAACTTCCCCATGACGTGACGAGGGAGACGAATGCCAAGTATTACAGACAGATTTGACCTTTGACACCCCCACGATGACAAAACACTAAACTCTACACACGGGACCGGTGCATTATAGGACAAACAAGGCAATTTCCTTCCACACACACACACGCTCTCGCACGCCCTGACAGTCTCTTCTCGTTTCACTCTCACGGTTTGGATTCCTCAAGAGTGACAGCAGCAGTTGTGCTTGAGATTAAGGATAATAAGAGTCAGACCGCATAAGCTGAAGATGAAACTGAACTCTCTGTCAAACGTCACTAAACGTCTGTGCTACAACAGCTGTCATGTGTGGAGGATGTTTTCTGCAGATATCCATACCGATATTAACCCTTCAGTGGGCAGATCTAGAATGTAATGTTTATTCAGGAACAATGATTTAAAATAAAAAATTAAAATTGTAACATGTTGGTAACATTATTAGCTTTAGTTAACGTATTAACTAACATGTAAAAAAACAACGAACAGTACATTTATCAATGTCAAAATTAGCATTAAATAATATTATTAAATGTAGAAATATTGTTCATTCTTAATTCATGTTAGCTAATGAACGTTACTGTAAAGTGCTACCCAAACATTTTCTAGTTTCTAAGAAAAAATCCTGAAAACAATAAATAAATAAATAATAATATATATAGCATACTGTATAACGCAATGGTGTATAAAGTATAATGGTTCCGATTTTGTACACAAAGTTCAGGAATAAATGACATTTCCAAACATATTAAAAAGGAAAACAGTTCTCTGAAATTTTAATAATATTTCACAATTTTTTCTGTTATTTTATTGTACCTTTTTATTGCATATAGTACTTGTATTTTTATTGTATTTCGCATTAATAAATGAATAAGTAAGCATAAGGAACTTTCAAAATAACATTTACAAAACATACTTGCAATTTTTTTAAGAATGCTTTCACTTTGCAACATGATCTCATTAGTTCTCATCATGGGTATTCATGCATAAATGTAAAAATATAAAATAAAAAAAGGATTAGGAGACCCCCAAGCTTATTTAAAAGGCATGTTAGTCCTCAGCATGCAACCTTTAGTTGTTATATGATTTGCACATTATATGCAAACACGGGGGAAGGAGCAAGTTATGCACACAAATAGACGCTAAGCTACTGTAGCATTCACCCAAATAAACAAATGCAGAGTAACTCTTCGTAAAAAGTGTTTCTGAGTAACCACAATTTTATGTAGCTTAACAAATGTCTGAACATCAGTCATGTCTATGTTACATTGGTTTGAAGGATGAAAAAGCAAACGAAATCCTCCAATCCTACAGTAAACACTGCATTATTCCTCAGCTGATGCAAAGCAAACAGATATTTGTCTGAAGTCTGACTCTGACTATAATGAAAGATATGTGTCAGGGCTGAATAGATGAGATTTAGCACTGTGCAAAGAGGGCTGTGAATTCAGTAAAGCCAGTTAAACCTTTCATCAAATTCTGCTTTTCACCAAAATTACACTGCTGGCACTGTGCTCAAAGCTATAGCACGAGCGTTGAATATGTGCCAAAGACAATTTTTTTATGTAATACATTTCATCAGACCTGTAGATTACTAAGAAAAAATAAATAAAAAATCCCAGCTGAGCCACAATTCTAAACACAGAAGCACCTTCACACTTGTTTGTTCACACAGGTGTGTGTGTGTGTGTGTGCACCTGGTATTTATCACCTTATGGGGACCAATTGTCCCCACAAAGATAGGAATACCAG
>JAUMHQ010000083.1:10445896-10461167 GCA_032361165.1 Enteromius paludinosus
AGGGGCGGGGTCAGCGGAGCTCGTGAAGATTTAAAGGGGAAGTACACAGAACAGAGTGATTTCTAAAGAGCTGTTTTGACAGTGTGAAATGAGCATTTTTAAAACTACCTTTGAGAAATTTTAAAACAAACTATATTACAAACTATCCATTAAGATCCTAAAGAATCATATTAGCTTGTGTCAAACTGGGTTTGTATGACCCCTTTAAAATACGTTTAAAATTGATATGATTTTGTTTTCAATTAAATATGTTAAGATAAATGACGTGTGTGTGTGTGTGTGTGTATTTGGAATGTATTTTTCTATCAGTATTTGGACACTACTTGAATAACAACTGCTATTGGATTTAAATCAGTGTGTAAAGAAATCGAGTCATTTTCTTTAGCAGATTTCACTTTATTAAACTTCAAAGTTTCAGATTGGGCCTCGAAATCTTTGGCGAACAAACACAAATCCAATCTGTGCGTGTGTGTGAAGCATGGTTATGAAAGAGCATGGTTATTATTACCCAGCTGTGTTTTAGTCAGATCAGGGCGCAGGAATAGCTCTGCAGGAGAGAGAGATGCATGCTGGGAGCTTCCTTCCTTTCCCATTGACAAATGTTACATAAATTATTCACCCTAAAATAAACACCTGGATCATCTCTGCCAGCTCCATGAAAAAGTGTAGTTTGTGTCTTATCTATTCAGTGTTTTAGAGCCAGAGATCACCAAGAGACTGCCGAGGGATGGTATTTCTGCTGCCGGTAAATTACACCAGCAGGACTGACAAAAGGCTTTTCACATTCAATAAAAATCATCCGGTTTCATGCATATATAAGAGCCATAACTTATCACGCTGTGTAATGGATTAGGAGAACAAATTCGAGTTGGAATGGCTAAACACAACTTTTAGTTCCGATAATGAAGTACATGTCGGGCAAGAACAGTGAAATATAATTATGTAAAATATAACTGAATGCGATAATAAAACCTTCATGTAGTGACACTTAAAGGGTCATATCCTATGAGATAAAGATGCTTGAAGTGTTCAATAAATCAAAATTTTACTTTCGGAATTCCATTCATTAAGCCACAAATGGCTTCTTATAAAATAATGCACAAATTTTTCACACTTTCCTATTGGGTGATAAGAAACTCGGCCTGCCCAATCACGGTGAGGTATTAAGAAGAAAGCTGCATATACTGTACTTATAAACATTAGTTTACATGTAGAATCATTATCATTTCATTTATGAGACAGATTGCACAGACAAAGGCTAGAGTAGAAAAAAAAGGTTACAATCCCACAGCCTGTGTATATCAGAATAAAAGTATATAAATCAGATCCGAATTGCTTATTTTCTAAGTCAAAACATAAAAAAATCAGAAAAGGCCAGAAAGAAAATGCAAAATGTTTTTCAATATATTTCCATAGTTTTATGCACCTCATGGAAATATTATATAATAAAATTAAATATATAGTTTTTTTGACTCTACAAATAAATTAAATTGAAATAAAAAAAATCATAAAATAAACAAAAAAACAATTTTCCATCAAAAGTCTAATCACAAAAAACAATGTGAACATCCTGTACAGGTGATTAATGATCAAATCACAGTTTGTTGTAAGAGGTTTGACAGCCTTTGTTGTTGCAAGAGCAGATGCTTTTTAATTGTGATGCTGTGATGCTTTAGAGCTTTCCTACAAAGTCAGCATGACAACTTGCAAATCAAAGCCTGTTTCAATTGGACGGCTGACTTCACGCACTGGTGGCATCCTGCTGGTTTGGTAATGTTTTATTCTCCGGCAAATTTAAAAGCTATACGTGTCAGTCTGTAACCAAAGAGCCTAATTAGTCTGCTTGATTTATGAAAACAACAATGAAATCACTTTATCTCATCAGCTCGGTCTGGTTGGCCAATAATTGTTACGTTCCATAAATGTGCATATCACAGCTCAATCATCAGACAAAATAAAAGGAGCCTTATCATGCTTTCGTTTACAGCTAATCATCCTCAGATCACAGTCTTGTGTTTTATGTGTCAGAAGCATTAATGTAGTTGTTTACTCCATAGCATGCTTTGATAATGTTATCAGCAGGGCCTAATGCATAGACTAACACAGGTCTGCCTTTGGGAATGCCATCTTAAATGTCTCCATTAGGAAAACAGTCACAATGATTAGCAAAAGTGAAACGTTTTCTTATCTTTGTCATTGGTCTTGCTGCCACTCAACTTGATGCCATAAGCATCCCTTTTGACATGACTGACTATGAAAAAGTCATAGGGTTAGGGTTAGGTTAGTGTTAGGGTAACCTTACGGCACAATTGCATGATATAAACTTTTAAAAAGAATATGTAACTGTGAAACGCTGTAATGGTCAAAGAAGACAACTAATGTTAAAGAGCTCTTTGAGGGGCTTTTGTAGGGTTAAATCCAACCTGGTCTCATAAAAATACATGCCTCTGTGCACTTTTTGTACAACACTGTTTTTACATGCCTTCAAGGAGAAATGTCCTCTGAGTGGCGCTAAAACACAGATTCAATATGTAAACCCTGGTACATTTTTATTACATTGATATAGGTACTATATATAGAGATTGTTGCTTAAAGGTAATGCTCAGTCATGTTGGAAATATGCCATACACCAAATCCAACCCTAAATCTAGTGTAACAAATGTAAAACTGATATAAAAACACACTTATTGAAATACAGAAATCAAACCAGAGCTCCTAACCTCTCAAGTACGAGTATAGAGGCACTCAGCAACTGAGACCAGAGACCTGGGTTCAAGACCCTCCGGAATGAGAGGTCAGTCGTTAGAGCGCCTCTTTTTGAGGGGAGTGAGGTTTTACCTGGACAGCACTACCCACTGGCCTCTGTTACGCTTACCCACCTAAATCTCATTCCCATTCAGGTCACGGCACCAATGTAACCCCCCTAGGTCCGCACCATCACAACTCGGACTCGTCCCGAGAGGGTCTCGAACCCAGGTGTCCGGCATAGGAGGCGTGGCTCTAACAAGGAGGTTTTACTTCCATTACATACATAGGTATGATAGATATGAAGTCATAACATGATGTTTAACATGTGTTTTACTGCCTAATGTTAATTTCTTTAGGAAACTGCACTGTATTATATTTGCTACTATATTTGAGTAAATGATCAGTCTGTCAAATGTTTAATTGATAGACAGCCCTAACTGTAATTTATGACCAACCATCAGCACTTACGTGGTCATGGTTTTATGGATAATTGTCTTGAGAATATGATCTCAGATAGAACAAACAGCATCAGAGAACGGATGATTATTTTTGCTAATACATGCGCATAGATTACTCCAGAGATCCTTGAACACACTATTCAAAACGTCTGAGTCTCACTTTTGTGCGTCATTAAGAAATCAAGCTAAATGACATCCTTCAGCCTAATTTTTTTTATTGCAAACACCAAAGACCAACAGTGCGGATCTGTCATCTAGATCATTCAATAACTTTTTAACAGCTATTTAAAGTTTTAAGCTACAGTAGACATGACACTCTAGCAGACCGCTGTTTTTCTGCATCAAAAATGAACGTTATGTTTTCACAGTCTGTTATTTTCTTGCTCAAAAGTGACAAACAGATGACTCAAGAGACACACAGCATATAAACACACACTTGCAAATTTATGGGGCACAGTACCCATACTTTGATATCGAAGATGTATTTCTACACAAATATTATGTTCGTTTCACTAATTAGACTTAGGAAGGGAACACAGAATTTGCAAGCAGAAAATTGCAGAAAAGATGCATAGTCATATTTTAAAGCCATAATATTTGAGTGTTCGGATCCAGCTATACATGTTTCTGCCTGAAATGGTTTCTTTTGATTCATATAGAGAATATGACACTCTTAATTCCTAAAAAATCTTAAGTACAGTACTTTGTCTGCCGGTCAAAATACCCATGATGCTCTGAGCTGATCAATAGAATTAATTGGACACAAACTGGCACTTGCACTACCATGATCGATATTTCAACAGCAAGGGGCACAAAAAACAGATCCATTTTTTAAAAACTCAATCTAGAAACAAGATTCATAATAATTGATTCTTCATACTTGGGATGCCTCCATATTGTTGTTCCACTGTGTGTTATCAGTAATGGATTTCATTGCTAATCAGAAGCTCAGAACTCTACAATTCCACACAGTCAACATACTAGCAGCAACACAAAATCAGCTTTATTTACAAAGTACTTAATGAAACTCCTCATCAAAACCATTAATCTTGGATTATATCAAATTGCACTTTCATTGCCTTCTTTGTATACTCAGTCTGTCCTTTGGCTAAAGCAATTACTCCTTGTGGTCTGCGGCGATGTCATCACATTGAGCGAAATGTGTGTGTGCATGCAAGGTTAGGTTTTGCGTTTCATTTCGAACCATTAAAAGTAAAATAATCAGGTGCACATATCTGTGGACATAGATTTGACCCTTTTTTGGCTGACGCAAGACATTAAAATAGATAATCAGTGAATGAAAAGTTTTTGAATAATTAGCGCCCATGCAATCCCACAATGCTTTGTACTGTTGTTCTCTACAACACCAGAAGCTTCCCTTGATAATGTCAAAATCATAATCAGCTGGAATGTTCTTTCCGAATGTAATATGATAATTTTCTTGCCTCCGTTCACTGAGAGCATCCTATAATATGCTTAATATATTATAGGTTATTGCTGGCTATACCACAGCCTCTCTGCTGTTTTTCAAAACTGCCCTGTGTCAACACAAATAAAGCGAATCAGCTGTAAATTAAAAAAAAGTGCCAACTAAGGAAATACTTATGAAGATAAATGTCTACCTGAGGACAAAGAAAAGAAAAACCAGGCGAAATCAAATGATAAATCTCACGATGCACACTCCAAACCCATTTCTGCCAAATTCTTTAGGGAGATCCTATTGTCTTTCAGAGTAATAAACATGACTAATTGCCCAAACCCAGCTACATCCCTGGATAGGTGACCTTTAGAGCCTGAAGTATCGTGTGCGAAAGGAGTTTCTTGTTTCTCTGAATTAAGAGCGCAAATTCCATCCAGTTATTCTCAACAGAGGCATTACTCATAGCAGGCACCTTCACTGACCCCTACGCTGAGGTTTTATTTGCAATTCAGTACCCAAATTAGCTGGAATCAGTTAAGATATAAGCGAAAAGTTTTCTCCCTTGATAATAGAGGCACAGCAGATGATGCTCTCCTACAAAGTCTTTCATTGGTACTATTCACCCTTGTAATTATGGGCAAATCCACAAATACAAATCTCCCTTTAGACTAAAAGAAAAAAAAAAAGATGTATTTCCTGATTTCAGTGCCTATTGTTACTGTGAGGATTAAGAAACGAAGAAAGAAAGAAAGCTGGATATCGCGGACATCCCATTGACTGGTCAGAAGAAAAGTGCCCTTAAAGCTGAGCCCCAAAAGCTTGTCATATTGGGTCCCGGTCTTGCATACCTGCTGTAAGCACAGTCACAATAGGGCATGCACCCCCTCCCAATCTCTGGACCTGCCAGAGTTTGGTTGTTTTGCATAGGGAGAGTGGGAGATCAGTGCTAAATCCAGTGTAATCTCTCTCTAAGCTACAGAGCAGGCTCAAAAACGCCCTCATGAGCCTGAGAAGAAGGGCCCTTCCTGAGTCTTTGATCCCGGGGAAACAGATTACATCTGAGGAATGAACCGCCTTTTTTAACTGTCTCAGAGTGCTGTTACCCCAATTTCATTGAAGTCACATTTGCATCGAGACGTCTGAAGGACCCCGGTTAACAAAGTGACAATCTGAAGACATATCATGAAAACCAGACCTTTCTGTGACTGTGTGCAAGATTTTGCCTGTGGCCCACAAGGAACCTGAAATCATCCAGATTGTGGTCTCCATGAGGAAAAGGTTTACTAGGTAGGAATGTGACATATCAATGGCTTACACACAAAAATCTGTCCTAGCCCTAGTAAAAAAGTTAAAACACATTCATTCTGAGTGTAATTGAAATCTAATAACATATTTTCTGTTTGAGACATGCTGATTAAAATTTTATTTAATTAAGAGTATTGCATTATCGCACAATGCACATTTTTTTTATTTTAAGCTTTAAATGTATTTTAATGCCAAATGAGGATTGTATGATTTTTGTATAATCTTTCCACTTTAGCGCAATCAAATACACTTAAATATATCTTTAGTTGAATTTCAGCACTACTTCTGCGTACTTACTTATTTATCGTGCACTAAGTACAAGATTAGTTATTCCAGTTTAACAGACTTTAAGTACACTAGTTTAGTATACTAAAAGTACAATGGCAGGGTATTCTTATTAACAGTGTTGGGGAAAGTTACTTTACTATATATATATACAATATCTCCCTAAAAAAGTAACTAATTACGTTACTTAATTACATGAGTGTTTGTTTTTAATATAAGTTCTATTTATAGCAAATGTAAAAGCACATCAAAAAATGTCATGAATAAACCTCAGGCTGAAGAAAAAGCAAATTTACGTCTGTTAAAACACAGGAGAATAAAGTTCAATACTCCTCACCAATTAAAAAAAAACAAAAAAAAAACAATAAAGCACAATAGTTAGCTTTTGAAGTCATTTTTGCTTATAAGTATGGTTGAACTGGATCATCAAAGGTCAGCAGCAAAGACATTGGTAAATAAATGGGATTAGATACATTTGTGTAATTTAATTATTTCAGGTTTGCAGGTTTACTTTAATTAATTTTGATGTATACTAAATATGTTTTTAGAGTGAGATGAATTCATGTACATTCACATTTAGTCTAGAACTACACTGTATTCACAAACCGTTATATTATTCTAAAATTAAAAAGTAATGTGTTGCCTTACTAGTTACTTGAAAAAAGTAATATTATTACGTAACTTTGCGTTACTTGTAATGCGTTACCCCCAACACTGCTTATTAAGTACATAAATTACATAAACTAATTTGTAGTATAGTTAGCATGACATAAATGAATTTTAAATATATTTTAATATATCTGTTTTTCACTGGGGAGTGTATACTATGCAAAATATTAGTATAGAAAAATGTAAAACTATGTCATTGTTTACTCATGTTTTTCCAAACTGTTTGA
The DNA here is from genome assembly GCA_032361165.1 of Enteromius paludinosus. NCBI lineage: Eukaryota > Metazoa > Chordata > Actinopteri > Cypriniformes > Cyprinidae > Enteromius > Enteromius paludinosus. The sequence goes on from JAUMHQ010000083.1 coordinate 10,453,009, forward strand.
CTTTTTTTGTCTGTGTGACATATCTTGACTGGTTGCTTGACCACTTGAAAGAATGGCCAGAAACAATCATAGAAGTATCATAAAAGTGCTTCACACAACTTCAGAAGTCATATGAGAGCTGTTTGAGAAACAGACTCCTGACACATTAAAGTGATGCCTGATTCTGTAACACTTTACAATAAGTTTCAGTAGTTAACATGATCTAGGAATTAAGAATACTTCTACAGCATTTGTTAATCTTAGTTAATGTCACAAGTTTTGTTGAACTGTGAATTAACATGAACCAACAACGAACGACTGTATTTTTGTTATTAACCAAGATTAATAAACAGTGTAATACAGTTAATACAGTGTTCATTGTTTTTCATGTTAATTAATACGTTAACTAATCCTAGTTAATATCACCTTATTGTAAAGTGTTACCCCTGATTCATAAACAACCACATTCTTGTGGATCAGATATTTTCAATAAATCAGATGATTCAGTTCGCAAAATTGTTCATTCAAAAATCAAGCTGCTCCCAGTGTCAAGGTCAAATAACTTGAAAAACAACTTTCTTTTATGGTGCTTCTGAGAAGCTTCAATTCATTAAATTAAATGCAAATACTTTCAATTAAATAAAACATTTATTTGTGTGTGTATGCGTTCTAAAGAAAGAAAAAGGTTGTCACAGACACGCCAGGCTCTTCCACCTTCCAATCACAGCGCTCACTCTCCCCTGAATATTAATCACCATCACCTGACACCACAACCTGGATCCATTCACCACCTCCATTAACAACCATATAAAACCACACACCACATCCCAGTCAGTGTCCGAGCTCATTCTTGACAAGTGGACTCAAAGTTTGCAAGATCTATTTCAGAAACTTAAACTTACCAGGATACTTACCTTGTGTAATGTAATTCCCTGTGTACTCCTCGATCTGTGTGTTCTCTCCAGGCTCCTTGGAATCCCTCGCTGTGTCTTCTCTGTCCTCGAAGTGTGGTTGTGGTTCCTCGTCGTTGTGTCTCCATTGTCAGTCTGTCCTCCAACGCTCACTCCATCCTGCAAGATAAAGTCATTGAAATTATAGTTTGTGTACTACACACTGTGAAAACTCCAGCTGACTTTAGGAAGATAAAGAGCACGAAAGAACTAACTGGGTTGTTCATTTGTCCTGAGAGAACCTTTTTCCTTCCTTAAAAAAAAGAAAAATAAATTTGGGTCAGTGTCCTCACTGCTGGTCAGAAAAACTAGGGCTATGGCAGAAAAGTTCAATAAAACTAGCATCAAAATGAATCGGTAACTTCCTAAAAAACAAACATATTCTACAGAGGCATTCACTTTCCGAAAGTGTATATGGAAGCAAATGCTATGTTTATGGAAAATATCTGTCCTTTGGACTTGCTCTAGTAGTCATTTCCAGTGTGCCCCAATGCTGTATCAGCTGCTTGACTGATATTCTCTAATATTTCCAAAATAAAAACAAATGGAGATGTATCCAGATGACAAAATGGAATGAACTTGTTTTTACCTGAGGGCCCAAAGTCAAAGTCTGACAGATGCATACAGTAATACTACAGCCTGTCAGCTTTTACTATGTGTGTGACAGTGTGAGGTTTCGTGATTGAGTGGACTCATCACACAGCAGACAATCAACAGCTGTTCAAAGGCCAGTAAATTGTGAACTAGACATCACAAATTTCACATCTCAGCATTTATAACCATCCATAACAACTGATAACTCACTCTGTAACCTTATAAAAGTTTACAGCCAAACACACACACATAGAAAAACATTCTCCAGGACTCTTGTCTCAACTTTAAACTCTTCAGCTACCTAACACTGTGTTACAATTACTGTCACTCACTCCAACAACGCTTTAGTGGTAACAATTACCCTGTTGTGTCCAATTAGTCCTGTAATCAGGCCTTGGTAATTGCAGCTGCAATTGCAGTTCGTAGTATAAAAGCACATCCGTCACAACACCCTGATTGTCTTCAGGCTCATTGGGCTTTATCTTTAATCTCTATGGAGAAATTCCACTCCCCCCTCCTTTTGCAATAACACTTACCCATCCCATACTAAAACTGCCATTTGTCATTTGGATACAATGCATATGTTGCACCAAGGGCAGGTGCACAGTTACTAAAATTAAATAATACCTGATAAAAAGTGCCCGGTTTTGCATGCAGCACATCTGGTTAGCTCACAAGCTAATACAAGTGTAGGAGGCAAACAAAATATTGTTTAGACATCTCTATGTAGATTTTCATGCATCTTGGGAAGTAACACTATTATATATTAATAAATACTATTAAGTATTTTATACTTCATATTAAACGAGCGCCGAAGCATTTCCCTTGAAGCATAAACCCTTTATGTGGATGATCTATCAACATGTAAGGTTATATGCCTCTTCTTATACTGTTTGGTTTTATCAGGGAAAGCTACTTTACATAAATAGAAGATTTATTTTAGTTTGCAAGATAATGTCTGTTTTCCTTTCAGTGCAAAAAAAGGAGAAAAATCTGAATTAGTATAAATATATAATAATGTATTCAGATTAGCCAACAGGACAAGGATGAACAATCATTTTTAATTAATAATAATGATTCTAAATTTACAATATAATAGTTTGTCTTTGAAGCTAATATGACTGAACTTCTCAAGAGTTTTATACAAAAGTAGTTTTTATTATTATTATTATTATTATTATTATTAAGAAACTATATCATACATACTGTCCCATTTTTAATGCTTTAAAAAGGAAATCTTTTATTTTACGTAAAGGTTATCAAATTAAAATTACAACAACATTTAGCCATATTTGTTAAAAAACAAAAACAAATCTAATGTGTTTACTTCTAAAAACGGGCTTTGACTCATTTCCGGTTTAAGCCCCATCTATATCTGGACAAACAGATAATTGCACTTATCAGTGTTTTAATGTACACTCAATTGATTTTCTAGAGGGATCTTCATAAAAGGTATTAAACAGTGAGACAGCTGTCCGCTCTGCTGTCCTTGGCCCTGGGGATGTGCTACCAAGGGGCTACTGACTGGTAACTGGCCAAGGTGTGTGAACGCCTGTGTGTGTGTGTGTGTACTACAGTGAAGCCCAATGGACTGGCAACCAGAAAGTTGCATTTTGTCTAGTGCCAAACTTCGGCATGCCAGAAAGAAAATGGCAGAGAAGATACATCTCACTGCGTCTTCAAATGACTGTGTAATATCTATGAACGCCTTCCCATGGGTTTGAACAGAGCCAATAGGACACCTGCCTCAAATGCTTACCAGAATGGTGGGAATCCAAGAATGCACTTGAGTCCTCGCTATTGAGCTAAACCACATTGCTCGACGAAAAATACCTGATCCAAATGAGGTTCTGTATCCTTAATGGTTCTCAAAGCATATTTGTCAGCCGATATGAACTGAACACAGTACTAATATACTACAGCAGAGCTTATTTGCCAAATCAAGTCCAACCACGCAGTGAAATGACAAATTATGCATGAGTCAGCTTTAGTGAATCTTTTAGTGAATCAAAAGCATATCTAGTCAGGTCTAATCTAATAAATCAAACATATACAGTGCAAACCTTGTACTCTGACTTACAAAATAGTTAAACATATGAGTATTGTAGTCCCTCTCATGAACAAATGACTCATGAGTTTAGATACCACATTTTTGTATATTTGTCTATTGTTGTTCATCCCAATTACTAGAATTGCATTTATGGCACCTCTAAAATGCAACCATGCAAATCACTAAAAGGTCTATCTAAACAATTTAGTTTTAAGTTATTTTATCAATAGGCATTGTAATTGCTTCAATTTATTTAAATCTCTTGTTTTAAACTGTGCAGATGGAAGAAAGTCATACAGGTTTGTAAAACATGAGAAGGAGTAATTGACGACAATGTTCATTTCTGAGTAAACTGTTCCTTTAATGGAACAGTTAAGCAACCAAATTCATTACTATTCCCCTCCAAATCTATCCCCCCTCTGGTTCGCATCTGTCACTCTGCATCTCTCCCATCCTCATTTGTTTTCTCTTTGTACCTCTTCCTTTCTCTTTATTCACATTCCCACACATAACAGCCTCTCAAAAGAAGAATCTCTGTTGACATTCATCACCCATTTACAAATTTGCAGGGGAATATCATAGCAATTTGCACCCGTACGCCTCCTCCTAACACTTACTTTTTTCCTCTTTTACCAGCTTCTCCTAGCAGGAAGTTTTAGTTCTCTTTCTCTCTCTTTCCAGGATGTCACGCAGAGGCCAGATATTTAAAGAGATGAGAGCTGCTTTCTGAAGTAGTGCTTGAGAGAGACGGCAACCTAATTCCACCCGCTAGATGAATGGAAGCTTTTAGTCTGCGTCCCTGTCAATCCGCAAGCTTTGAAGTGTGCCAACTTCACAAGAAAGCGCAACAAAAAGATGGGGGGATGGCGGGTGAGGGTGTAAAGAATGAGGGTGTAAGGTGAAAGAGAGAAAGTTGATGTCTCTATTGAACGAGGGAACACGTTGCGGCTACCCGCCACCCTCTTTCAAGCGTCGAAAGAGAACAAACTGTGTGGAGCAAAGAAATAATAAGGGAGACGGATGAAAAATTCCCGTTCCACTGTCACTTCGAAATTAGTGAGCAGATGAAGCTGTAATTCCGATTACTGGTTTTTCACGTTTTGACAGCTGCTTTTGCAGGCCGTGTGAGAGTTAGCCTACAGCACACTGAATCACTCGCTCTCTGATATGAGCAGGAATGTGAAGATTTCAAGTAAATTGCTAAACCATGACATGTTTTAACCTCGGGACTAGGAGCAGCCAAAGAGACACCGCAGGCCTCACAATGTATACATTTGTAAATAACAGCATGTATCCTTATGCATTCATGTGTATAAATGGAGCAGGTCACTATGGAAACTCGCTCTCAGTCTGAACAACATGGCAGTTCTACCTCCTCCATGCATAACGGTCTCACTTTCCATATCAGTACTGCACAAGCAAAAAAATGTCCTGACTGACTGACTAATTTGACATTTGTTCAAAGCGGTGGCAGCTGAAGTAGCGGTACATGAGATTAGTCTAAATCTACCCTGGTAATAGCAGAAGGATTTCTGTAAGGCAGGTATGTCCTGCTGAGCATTTGCATGCTCAGTGTTCCAAATAATTGCCCCTCTGGGACTGTTTTATGTCTGATTGTGAAGAATGTTCCCATTTCACAACAAAAGGAGCACAAGAGGGCTATTATCTATATCAGGTCCCTTCACTGATTTAAAATGAGGTTTAGTCTTTTGAGGTGCTTTTCATACATAAAAAGGACATTTTACCCAAGAAGTCGTGTTCTGAATTATCATTTTGGGAGAAGCATTTTGTATTTATTTTCTTTAAGTAAAAAGGTCTGTAATACATTAAGATGTTATTTTTACAATTCCTATTAATCTCAACTTCTTCTTCTTCTTCTTCTCTCAACTTAGATGAGTTGATAAATATCTATAAATTCCTTTGGATCTTAAGAAATTAATGTAGCTAAGTTAAACGCTAACAAAGTGCATGCACTGAGACGGGAGATATGTACAGTATCTCCTCATCTACTCATCAAGTTGAGGGAAGAACATAGTGCATAGTGTGTTTTCCTTTAAGATGCTATAAATCAATCCAAAGTGACATATTTTTTTAAATATCGTGAAAATGTATCACTGTTTTCACAAAGGTTAAGCAAAAACATTTTTAACATTGATAAAAATAAATATTTATTATAACCAACTCAGCATATTCAAATATTTTCTGAAGAATCATGTGACTGGAGTAATAAAAATTTTGCTTTGCTATGATACTGAACCCAAACTTTTGAACAGTACTGTACATACTGTATTTCTAATAATTTAGACTTAAAATATTATATTATATACTGTATGATCGACTGGCCATTCTTTCCATGCTCGAGATGCTGCAGCATAAAATGAATGCCTTTCATGTGATTTATAAATATGTTTTAATCAAGTGGCACCAAATGGAACTGCAAAAATAATGAAACAATAATTGTTCTCGAACAGATTTCCTAAATACTCGTTTTGCATGCTAAAAGAGTTTAGCTTTGCCAGAAGTTGCAAGCGAAAAGAGCCATATTTTTTAGAATGCTGCATAGCTGCAGCATTTACACTTTTCAAGTCAACCTAAGAATGGCTTACTGTACTTAAAGCTGTCTCCACACATTAAACTAGGATTGAAGGTATTTAAACTTTGGGAAAAAAAAACTTACTTCACTTGACTGCCAGACTATGTTTAAGTCAAGATCTGGAAGTGAAACTCATCTTAAATCAGAATGATCTGCGTCAGTCAGATGGATGCGTGTCAGCTGGTAGTGTGTTCCCATCAGCCTGCAGAGGGATGCTGAGTGACAGTGAGGGGACTCGGGCAGGCATTCTGGCCTAGAGGCAGACCCGAAGGCCAACTGATGATCAACGACTGTGTGTGTTTAGCTGCTGGGTGAGGCACTGTTCACCTTACGGTCATGGTTTGAAACATTGCAAACTGGCAGCCCATTAGTGGTATTTATGTCTTAATATTGGTGAGCTGATTCAACACATACAATACTATCCAAAAGATTGGAATTAGTAAGATTTTTTTTTTTAATTATTGCATTAATCAAAGATACATTTATACAATTTGTTTTACAAATAAACGCTGCCAAATTATTAAACAAAACGCAAAAATGTATCACAAAATAAATTTAAACAAAAATGAAAGTAATGAAGATGAAGAAGTAATGTTTTTTAAACAGTAAAACAGCATATTACAATGGTTTCTGAAGTATCATGTGACACTGAAGACTGGAGAAATGGCTTATAAAAATGCCATCACAAGAATAATTATTTTGTGAAAAATATATAACATAAAAAATAACCTTACCTATCCTAAACATCGGATCAGTTGTGTACTCACTCACAACAGTAGTCTCTGGGTTACGCATGTAACCCTTGTTTCTTGAAGGAACAAGACAATGCATCGAAACGCTATGGGAATGCCTCCAGCGTGACCGCTCTGAATCTGCCGTGTAATCCATCCAGTGGAAGGGCGAGACGTCATAGGTGGGTGACGTCAGAGACCAGGAAGCTTAAGAGCACGTGTGGCCAGGAAATGGAGCAAGTACCGGCAGGACTGCCGTGGCCAAGAGACGCAGTGTCTCGTTTCTTCAAGGAACAAGGGTTACATGCATAAACCCGAGACGTTCCTTTTCAGGAACTCGAACTGCGTCGAAATGCTATGGGAACGAGATTCCCACACCCCCAGACCCACAAGTCCCTGCCTAGTGTGAAAGCAGTACAACTAAGGCATAAGGACAACTGAGCCTGGGGTAGCCAGGCAGTCTAGACCATAGAACCTGACAAACGTCAGGGGGGAAGACCATCCCGCTGCTTTGCAGATGCCCAGAAACGAGATACCTTCCAAGAAGGCCTTTGAGGTCACCACACCTCTCATCAAATGAGCCCTGACTCCCATCGGCGAGGGGAGACCAGCAGACTCATATGACATAGAGATAGCATCCACAATCCACCTGCTCAGGGTCCACCTGGATGCGGGCAGACCCCTACGAGGAGGGCTGAAGCAGACCAGCATCTGGTCTGACCTCCTCCAGGGAGTAGACCTGCTAATGTACGTGTCGAGCACTCGCACTAGAAACAGACAGTGCAGTCTTTCCTGGTCTTTCGCCAGTCTGGGCGCAAAGTCTAAACAAGAAAGGGCCACTGATAAGGCCTGCAAGTCCCCTACCCTCTTGAGCAAAGCGAGTGCCAACAAGACCACAGTCTTGATGGTGAAGAGACGGTCAGAGACCTGCTCCAAGGGCTCGAATGGAGCTCAACAGAGGGAATCAAGTACCACCGCCAAGTCCCATGTCGGGACCCGGGACCGCACCACAGGCCTCAGCCTGAGTGCACCGCGGAGGAAACGTATGACCAGCGGGTGTCTACCCACTGAGTGCCCACCAACATGGGAGTGGAACGCAGAAATTGCTGCCACATAAAGCCCCATTCACACTAGCAGCGACTCCTGTCTATCTACGGCAAAAACGCAAACGTCGTTCCATCTCGCTCCATAAAATCATTCAGGCTCGGAGTCAGCACGGCGAGTACCACCGGCTTGTGCAAGAACTGCGGCTGGATGAAGTC
>JAUMHQ010000083.1:10461267-10471643 GCA_032361165.1 Enteromius paludinosus
TCGCTCTTGTCGCCGGATATCGCCAGCTCTCCATTGAAATGAATGGGATCGCGTCGCTTTGTCGCTGCTAGTGTGAATGGGGCTTAAACCATTAGGGTGGAGTGGGTCAACCCTGTGGATAACCTGGCCTGCAGGAACTCCAGAAATGTACCGATCGGGCAGTTAACTGGGTCTTGCTGGTGATCACCACACCATGAAGTGAACAATTTCAAAGCATAAAGTTTCCTCATGGAGGGAGCTCTGGATTGTAAAATGACAGACCGGATTGTAAAATGACAGTGTTATGAGCTGTGCCCCCTCAGAGGCCATACCCACAGGTTACATAACTCCGGGCGGGGATGCACCAGAGTGAGAGAAGATCCCTCCTGATCAGAATATCCCACGGAGAGCCGTTGAGGAGGGAATTTAGTTCTGCGAACCATACTCGACCCGGCCAGAGCGGTGCTACTAAGAGTAGGCTGACTGCATCCTGGCAGACTCTTTCCAGAGCTCCCGGGAGCAGAGCTATTGGGGGAAAGGCGTACAGACGAAGCCTCGGCCACATCTGTACCATAGCATCCAGGCCCAATGGAGCCGGATGAACTAGATAGGACCAAAGGGGACATTGTGACATCCTTACGATACTCAGGACCCATTGAGAAATATTTGGTAGACGCATCCACATCGCCAAATACTCTACTAAGACCTGGCCTCTGGTGGAAAGAGCAGCGGCTGTCCCACCAGCTCGCCGACAGGGGGCAGAACGGACTGCTGGAGCAACCCCTTCAGGGGAAGCGCTCACCCCGGCTGGCTGGAGGATCAGCCTAAGATGCATCAGGCCAATCCAGGCTGAGCCTCTTTACAGCGCAATTTACCACCTCCAGCAGTTCCTCATATCGGGGAGAGTGAGGCAGTGGCTGCCTGTCCATGCTGACCACATCTACCTCCTCGGAAGAGGATGTATGCCGTGTGGACTGTCCTTTTCAGGGGGAAATAGTCAAATGCGCTTCCACACCCGGAGAGGTGCCGCTTAACCTGATGGCTTGGGAAGGAGATAGGGGATCACCTGTCTCAATCTCATCCATCAGGTCTATTTGTGAGACTCACGAATGTAAGTGCCACTCCATCTTAACGGCAGTGGGGCCAGCACCGCAGGGCACACTCACGAAGGCACCTTCCGCAAAGAGAGCTCTCCACAAAGAGTGCCCTCCTAGAGCGGAGAGTAGCCATGGAAAGCTGAACGCAATGCAAGCAGTCCCCTCCCTCGAGAGCAGCTACCGCATGCTCCTCTCCCAAGCAAACTACACAAAGTTGGTGCGAGTCCTGTGGCATGAGGTTGTGGCCACAAGGACTCACACACTTGGCGAAAGCTTTGCTTGCACTCATAATTCTTTTTTTTCCTTTTCTTTTTCAGAGAGAAAACAAACTACTGACCAAACACACAGAGAGCGCTTGCTGAATGAATGAAGGCTGGCGTTGGCTTCTCCACACGTGCTCTTAAGCATCTTGGTCTCTGATGTCACCCGCCTATGACGTCTTGGCCTTCTGTTGGACAGATTGCACAGCAGATTCAGAGCAGTCACACTGGAGGTGTTCCCATAGCGTTTCGATGCAGTTTGAGTTTTTTTAGCATCACTACTCCAGTCTTCGGGGTCACATGGTCCTTCTGAAATCATTCTAATATGCTGCTTTTGTTGCTTGAAAAACATTTCTTCTTATTATTAATTGTTCAAAACTTTAGACTGTTGCACCTAAGTAAAAACAGAATACACAGCCTAATTTATACCTGAACTAAATTTCAGCAAAATCTAAATCTAAAAAAGCAACCATACAGACACTAAAATGATCTCATTGGAAGCTAAAATTTCAGCAGACATGTCTGTTCTCTGCTTGGCCATTTTTCTTTTAGTTTAGAACAAACTAAAAGGTTGAAAGAGAAGATTATTGTCCACCCCTGGCCAGTTTCCATAGAGGGATTATAATGATTTGTAAGGTCCAAACTTCATCTGACCTGACCACAGATCTGCCTAAATATCCTTTTAAAGACAGAAAAGAGGGTCAAAACATTTGGCTATCCACACAATGATGCCCCTGGAGCAGACAGACTCTGAATTTGGTCCAAGGGCCTAAAAAGAAGGAAAAGGAGGATTAAGATAAAGCTGTTGGTAACGTGGAATAATGCCAGTTCTCAGAATAAGGAAAAAGGAGTGTGAAAACTGGCAGAGAGCAAATATAGTACAATTTTACTCTATTAGTTACAAGATTAAATATATTTATGTAAGAGAATGCCGGCCTAGTTTTAATGTCTATACATTAGGCAATAAAAGTACATCTTGCAATGACTGCAACATGACAGGGAAAATATTTAAATGCTTGGTTCAAATCCAAATAAAGAAAAAACAGCAGCACTCTAACAAAAATACCATTTGTACAATCAGTTTACTTTGTTGTCTAATGAAATAATCTGCTTGGGTTGCTTCCAAAGATGTCATTACAACCGAAAAATAAATAGCAGATTTGTCAAGCAAAGCGAGTAGTGCATATGAAGAGGCATAAACAGCTAAAATTACATATTCCATTTGTGCAGGGCATTCACGTTTATTTTTGGATGCTTTCTTTTGTTTATAACACATGGAATTCTGACACTAATGTAAGTGATAGACGGAAGAATAGCTCCCAGTAGTTGGATTTCTTTTGATACAGTCAAACAGTTAAGAGATTGCTCCAGTGGTTTGTTTTGGAATGCATTGCAGTGAATCTTTATGCCTTTGTCTTTAAATGTCTGAATATGAATTATTGTGCGTCGTCTTCAGTTGAGTGGCCTAGTGGGAATCCTTGACATCAGAGAGGAGTCCTAGAACCTCCGCGGAGTTTGGCAAGGGGAAAATTATATACTTGAAATGTTCTGTAATAAAGTTAAGCCTGAGAAAGTGCTGTCTTGGGAGCACTAAAGTGTACCTTCTGAACTTCTAAGCTGTCATTTCACTCTGAATAAGAATTAAGACCCGTTTTCCCAACTGAGTGTCCAGACAGTTAAACACTGACAGAGAAGCTGAAAGGAGGAGAGGGAAAATCAACAATGCACTGCCTGTTCCATACAAATAACTTCAAAGCACAGGCCGTACAGCTCCAATGGACAGCGCGATTGTTTAATGCATTGACGCCCCTCCTGGCCCAAATGAAGTTTTATGCTTGCTAGATGATTCCTTGATAGTGTGTGTACTTGTCTTTTTTGAATTACTGTAAAATCCTGGCCTTTGGAAAAAATAAATACTCGTGGTCTACCTACAATATTTACCCTTATTGTGCAATAAGTGCATTATTATTAATTTCCTTTTGCCAAAAACTTCAACAGCTATGCACTTGCCTGACTGTCTGTGGACAAGAATATAAAAAAATGCAGAAGCCTGTATTGTACTAAAGCCCTGAATCTGTCAAAAGTCCACTACAGTATATCATTCGAGACTTTTGCTGCAAAATGAAAGGGGATATCTGGGTGAAGACACAGTAACATGGAGAAAGAGTACATACTGTTAATTTACATAAACTACAGGTGAACTTATCCTCTAAACCCTGAAGGCAAAAGCATCATGTTTATAAGCAACAGCAAAGCAGCCAGCATCTCTTTACATTGTACTCAAGCTGAACAAACATGTCAGGCTGTGCTTCCCTGATTCTGAAGGACAGACCTTGCAACTCCTGACAGGGAGAGAATTATTAATCAGGCTGTACCTTTGCCAGTTTCTTTTGATACCAGGCAGTATGGAATTAGATTGAATGCCTTAAAATTCCAGTCAGTCGGACAGACAGCTTAGCAACTTGATTTTCTCTCCCACTGACTCTTTCTGTCTCCTCAATTCAGATGTAGTCTACGGGGACAATGAATGGGTTCAATACAGCTAATGAAATAATTTCGCTTCAGTCAATTGTACACTCTCTTTGCTCGACTAATTATTCTCCTGGTGGATCAGTGTGAGGAGTCTCTCAGGCCGATCGTCAGCTGTGAACCCAATCTCGCTTCAGCCGCGGTGCTCCAAATGTCTCTGTGATAAGCATGCATGTGCTTATGCAAAGTTTTTTTGTGCTTAATGCCTATATCTGTCCAGATATAAGCACTAAGCACATGACGATTTCAAAACACCATTTTAAATGTATACATATACCTTTTGACCTTTGTATAGAGAGTTGTTATTAATTAGTTATTGTCGTGCCATGATGGATAGGGAGTTGGACCATCTTCAATACCATGACTGAGGTGAGACCCTTGAGCAAGATACCGTTCCCCAACTGCTCCCCGGGCGCCACAGCACTGACTGCCCACTGTTCTGGGTGTGTGTTCACGGTGCGTGTGTTATTCACTTCTCACTGCTGTGTGTGTGCACTTGGATGGGTTAAATGCAGAGCACAAATGCCTAGTATGGGCAACCATACCTGGCCAGATGTCACGTCAAAAGAGGATTTTAGAATGTTACCAAGCCAATATGGTTACCCTTTATTTCTACTGTATAGACAAAACATTCTTGAATTTCTCAAATTATGTTCCACAGAAGAAAGAAAATCATACAGAAACTCAGGTTTGGAATGACATGATGCTGAGTTAATGATGACCATTTTTATTTTGGGGTGAATCTCCTTTTGAGAATGGTATTTTTTGTAAATAAGAAGAACCTAATTTATATAAGACACTAATAGGCCCATTTATCTTTAATCAGGCCCTTATTGAATTAACATTTTACTTCAATTACATAGTTGCCATGGTGATGAATTGACAAGTGTTTGCAATGTATCTCATTGTCGTCACTTTTTTTTCCAGCAACACTACAGAACCTTTAATGTTGTTATAACACACAACTGTATTACAACTCTGTGTCACACCTGAACGTATCAAGAACGGACTTTTGTCACTGTTTATCTCTGATGAATCGTGCACATGCTTTTGGAGTACTTGCTTTATGCAGTTTCGCATGCGCTGTAATCTAAAAAGAGTCGATCGACCCACTACTCAAATATGTCCCGGTGTTCCTGTTGTCTAGTACACTGAAAAAAAAATTTTATTTAAAAAAAAACGGCAGCTGTGGTTGCTAGAATTTGACAGTAAAAGTAATTAGGTTTTACGGTTTTAAATGAAATGTACAGTTAAATTGCGAAATTTAATTAAGTGATAGATTGGTAATATACCTGTATCAACCTCTTAAAGTACTGAAATCTGTTTTACCTCTGAAATGCACTGATAACCACCGAATACAGGTGGTGATGAGAAAGTCACATGATGAACCAAATGAACATACAGTACATAGAAGGCGCTCAGTGTAATTCACACAAACAATAAACACCATCATGGTGAACCTCATTAAACTGAAATATGCAATAAACATTTTTTTTTCTTCTTCTGTAAACTACACTGGTTGCGTTTTTGATTCGTTCAAAAGAATTGGGGCTCTATTTTGCAATGTTATGACAGTTGGCAGAATGTTCTGATTGATGAACACTTTTTGATTACGCTATTTATTTATTTTTTTTTTATGGAAACAGTAACCAAGCCTATGGCATCCTCATTGAACTTTCAGTGAACTTAACATTCAAACTGTAGACATCATAATTAAAATGTGATATGCTTTAATTTATTTGTTAGTCATTTACAGCATTCAGTGGTTTACCTGCCAAAAACACCCGTTTCTAACACAAATCCACATTAAACATCCAGAGAATAGCTGCCATCTGGAGAGCGCTCTTTATGAGTAAGTCTTTTCCGTTATTACTGGTAGAAAATCTCAGAATAGCAGTTGGAGTGGCGCTCTGCTCTTAATCACTTTCGCTCCCCAGAAGCCTCTCTCAGAGCGATAGGAGGGCTGGAGATGACGTGAGATCTGAAGGGGGCAAGTGAGTGAGCGATTTATGCTTGTTTTTGTACAAAATGTATTTGTGTTAGTACAGAAAAAAAAAACCACAATATTTGTAATGTTTACAAGATAAGGGTGCTGCTTAATGAGGAATATTATTTTTGTGAGCGTGACCTGAACGGCTGGTGCTTGTTTGGTGAAAAACGGTAATCTGAGGTAATTTAATCAGGCAGGCTACACGCAGGTCAGTCTTTTACTTCAGTCAGCATTTTTGGGTGGATAACTACTGGTGCTAATTAAAGATGAATGTCTAAGTGCTGCATATAACACACAAGTTGGTACAGAACTCGTCTAAAAACCCAGGACAGCTTTGAGACAATTTTCTCTTCTTCAAAATGCCAGAAATCAATAGATATGGCCAACCCACTGAGTAATGTGAAAATCATATTTCCCCTCTAACTAGACAATCAAGAGTGGACATGTTCATAATTGAAACACTGGAAAGGTGTTATTGAGGGGGAAAGCATATCTGCAGAAAGACCCTTGAGCATAAAACCTTATCTCCTGAGATAATGAGGGGGGAGGGGGATTATGCTATTTTCTTTCTGCTACCCAACTGGGTCAGATGCATGTTAAAATGATTCAGAGCTGAAATGAAGCTGTGGTAAGCCTGGCATCCGTTTAGAAGCACTTAAAAAGAGCGTGTTAATTTAAACCATAATATTTTTGCTTTTAATCGGTGAAACAGCGTTTTGGCAGCACTCTCTATGACCCCAGCCTTGAAGCTACTGAGATTATTGCTAAGGAAGTGAAGATTGTAACACTCGCGGTACAAATGTACAGTGCTGCTTTGAAGGCTTTTAAAAAGTATACATTTGAGGTAAGTTAAAACATCACTTTGCGTGATAATTACGGTTATCTAAACACAACATATGGTTTTAATTAAATGTTTTTTTTTCCAGATAAACACACAGTACAGATAAGCATGATAAACTTGATGTGTGGTTCATGAACATAACCCAATTTAATTATTCATAAAGAGTTCTTTCGGAAGACAAATTTCACACCTATATCTTCTTACATCCACGTTCTGGAGTCTAATCACCATCAACAGCCCATGCTCTTTTTCCATTGCCCTCTTCTGTTGGGTGACTGTCTCTATAATTATACTTATCATTTTGTTTTTGCTCTAATGAAGACCTTTCATCTCCAAAGCGTAAAAATCAGTAGATATAAAGGCGTCTCAGACAGTTCCCCATGGCTCGTCTGACGGAAGCCTTTGAACACAAGCAAAGGGAAAAGCGACAGATTACTGCCAATGGCAGTTCTCATGCATTTCAAATTAACAAACAAACACACTTTTTACATAACATGCTAGAGTTCATCCAGAGGTCAAGTATATGTTCGTTGTTCGTTTCTGATAGAATGACACTTAAGAGTTAACTTTAAGTATATAGATAGAGGTTAGCATATATATATATATGGGTTAGAGCTGCACGATTCTGGATAAAATGAGAATCACAATTTTTTTCTTAGAATAAAGATCACGATTCTCTCACGATTCTGGAGAACTTTTTTTATTTTAAAGATTTACCCCTGAAAATAGGTTATCAAACAGCAGTAAAATAGCAGTTAAATAAGACAAGAAATTAAATGTAAAATAATGTACAAAAAAAAATCATTAAACATTTACATATATATATATATATTTAGATGTGACTATTGCATTGTTTGTTTGGTAATTATAGATGTGAATTGATGTGTGACAAAAGGATGAAGCTGATTGGTTGGTTCTTGACACATGACCCGCGGTGCGCTTGGAACGGAACCGGCGTAACAAGCAAACCTGTCCTCTGCCTGCGCAAAACTGCATGTGACGCCAGGCGTCATCACGCACGCTGTGAGTGATTGCGTGTTATCTCGAGATCAGACAGTTATGCTGTGTGGGGGGTCGAATCGAGATCACGATCTTTTAACGATTAATTGTGCAGCTCTAATATGGGTATGTGGTCTCACAATATAAAATCAGAGCAGACCGCCAAAACTTGTATTTTAAATCTTTATAAAACTTCCTTCTAGCCAAGCCTAGTCAGCAAGAGGTTTTTACTCAAAAATAATATTTAGTATGATCAATTTCTCTTTTATATATTTTAAGAAATACTGGTCAGAAAGGTTTTTTTATGCAAATATATCTGTTATGCTGAATGACGATGGAACATTATTTCACCAACATTTTGACATTTTATTTTCACAAAAGTTATTTGAAACATTTAATAAGACACATACATATGCTTTCTGTGTATATGAAATAACTTTGGAAATGTATTTCAATGCACTATATTCTCTATATTTGCATAACTAGTAAACAGCTAACACACCTTGCTATGATGCATAATCTATATTGGTGGTAAAAAAAAGAATAGAAGAGTGTTTCCTTTTTTCCATTTTACCAGCAACATATAGGGGATCTGTTGTTGTGATTATATCAGCTTCATCGGGTCAGGACAGAATGTCTTCTTCAGGACAAATGTCTTAAAAGAGATTACAACTGAAAGAAGGGAGATTTTTATCAACTATGTCCCCTGAGCTCACATTTATCACCTCTTAAAGTCTTTGTTTTGTGAGCCAGTGGAACTACATGAATCAGTGCTAAGCTGTGACACTTGTGCCCTCAGTCAACTATTTTTGTGTCCCATAAATCAGCATGTTTGTCTGTGATCCTTAGTCTCCATCAGCTGGATTTTAAACATGAATCACTTTTAATGCCCCAACTTTAAATAACTTTCTTCATCGTCTCCAGCAATTATCTATAGAAAATGGGATTTATATTCAATTTGGACATCAAACAATTCTTTAGTACATTGTTCTTTGTGAGGACACAAAAATAAATTTAAACGATGTCTCGCTTTGAATGTGCGACTTCAACTTTGATGTATACACTGTGATTAAAGCAAGAAAAGGTTTAACAGCCTGGAGGAGGATGTAGAAAGAGCTTTCCATTTAAATAAGTATGCACATTTTTCAGTGAGTCATAATTGCAAATTAGTCTAATAATGGATAGAATAACAGCAAATGAGCTTCTGGCTATATGAAATTCTCTTCAGCAAAATTTCACACACTGAGGTCTGCTGGGGTTCACAGCATATTTTATTAATTGGATATGGCATGTAAAGCTGCATATTACAAAGTTTGTGTGCATGAATTAAGATTGCAAAAAAAATTCTGTTTACCTTTAATGCAGTTTTTCTTTTTTACATAAACATGATTCAATATTAGTAAAGCAATCTGTTCCAACAAAGAAATCTTGAGCTCTATAGTACGGAACAAGCATTTCACGCAGATTCATTTTTTCATGCTTTAATGAGGATGAAACTGCACACACTACTTATAAACCTCATGAACACTGCTCATATAAAATAATAGTGTTAGAAAAATAAAATGTGTTCAAGAGTTGCATGTCTTTTGATCATTTTGCAGAATATGGCCGCAACTGTCCATTAAACATTCTGTTTGATTTTAAAATGCTGATAGATTCACGAACAGGTTTATTCATGATATCTCAATATGTTCGTTTACAATTTGTAAGGACACAACCAAATTTGTGTGCATTGTTGATTAAAAGATTAGGCTACATCTGTTTGCTGATGGATGCAGGCGTCAAATGAAGATGCTCTAATTTGCAAATTAAGACATATGGAAATATCTCTGACAGTCCAATCAGTGGCTTGCTTTGGCAGTGGAGCAAAAGCAACGAAAGAAAGTTTGGCAGGAGGAGCAATCCTCAGAGGAACAACCATAATCTCTTTTTCTGCCTCCCAGCCTTTGAAAGACGACTAAATAAATATGACATCAGTAAGAGAGAAAGTGAGAGAGAAGGATCTCTCCATTATATGCATGGCACATTTCAATGAAAAATAAAAATAGCTATTTTCTCAATGTTGACACAAACGCTAAACAGATATTATGCAGGAATTGTTTTATACAGGAGTCTTACATTCTATTGCCCATCCGCCTCCTGTATGTAGAGCCAACACAACAAAACCACTGAAATCAGGTTTCTCATCAATGTGTGTTTAAGTGTTTGTGAGAGAGGATTAGCTGATGACTTGTTGTTCTCCTCTCAAATCTCTCGGCTCACAGTGGCCACAACATGCAGTCAGCTGGTGACAGACATAAGAACAGATGGCGGTAAACTGCAGTTAAAGAAAGTTCAATCACTTCTGCCACATTTGCCCATGTAAATGCCGCTAATTTGCAATATTATAAAACTAAGATCATATTTAATGTTAGACAGAAAGAATCAAAGAATGACAAAATGATAGATAAAGTAGACCGATCGATCGATAGATAGATAGAATGACGGATGAATGGATGGATGGATGGATGGATGGATGGATGGATGGATGGATGGATGGATGGATAGATAGATAGATAGAATGACATAATGACATAATGACATAATGATAATTAGATAGATAATTGGGTGGATGGATGGATGGATGGATGGATGGATGGATGGATGGATGGATGGATGGATGGATGGATGGATGGATGGAT
>JAUMHQ010000083.1:10471743-10482305 GCA_032361165.1 Enteromius paludinosus
AGATAGATAGATAGATAGATAGATAGATAGACAGACAGACAGACAGACAGACAGACAGACAGACAGATAGATAGATAGATAGATAGGATGGTGTATTGAGGATAAATGTTGGTTTTATGATGTAGTTTGGAGTTTTTTGTTTTGAATGATTCTTTGTGTAGGGATTAAAGGATTAAAGCAGCACTGACAGACCTCTCCAGGACAAGCATGGGTCAGAAGTTCAGCGCTGCCCAGGGGTGTGAGGTTTACACACAGCCAGGCCCAAAACAGGGCTATGATGGTCTGCCAGGGGCGGCCGCCTGGTCTTCCTCACTGCCAGAGACAGCACTCACTGCATAGCAGGAGATTAAGACATCCTGCTGTCTGTCGATAATGGCAGAGGATACTGGTTATGATGCGAGGGCCAAATGTGAACACGTCATCTGTGAAGATGCATAAGTTTAGCATGCAGCCTCAGTGTGAACACCATCTGCAGAAGACCGCCCAGGACAGGACAGGACATAAGACATCTGCAGGCATGACCTTAAACACGAATGCACCAAACTGCTGTTTAAAAGTAAAAACTTTCGTCAAACTCAGCCACTGGGATAACTGCAGGTTTGAGCTAACTCTGGTACACAATTTAGCCGCTCTAAACGATGACATCATTTCTAAAGTTCCCAAGGTGACGTGTCTGTTCTGTCATTTGTTGGATCTGCTACAGCACAGCAGTCACCTCATGCAGTAGAGGCGGACAAAGTACACAAATCCATTGCTTGAGTGAAAGTATAGATACTACTGGTCAAATATTACTCCGTTACAAGTAAAAGTTGTCAACAAAAATTTACTGAAGTGAAAGTATAATAGAAAGTACTTGCTTCTTGCTTCAGAATACTTAAGTATTATGAGTACATTTCCGGTCAATGCATAGTTTCATTATTGTTGCATTGTTTTAAGTTATATTTGCAAAACCCCATGCATCTTAAGCAACTTACTGAATACACCAACTAGCGTGTAATAGCTGTGTAATAAAGAGCTTTTATGATTGTTAAAAAACAATAGAAATCAAACAACTCAACATCTTTTGGAAAGAAAAATTACTTTGGGACAGTCACAATCAAATTCTTATGATTAAAATATCTCATAAGTATATTTCCATTGTTATTGTCAGACTTTGTGTTTAGTGTTTAGTGCTATTGCTTCTTTTGTGTCCGCCCATGTCCATGTTTGGTATTCCCTGTGTCCTTCCTTGTGAGTATGTCCTTCCAGCTGTCTTCCCCAGGTGTCATTAGTTTTGTCCTAATTAGTGTTTGTATTTAAGCGTCTATGTTTTTGCCCTCTGTGTTGGTCTTTAAGTGTCTACACCGTGAGTATGTTGTACCAGTCTTTGCTTTGTTTATTAAAACCCTGTTTATTTGCAAACTCTGTACCTCTTGTCCAATATGGCGGAGTACCAGCGTGTCAGAAAGACCAACCATACCAAAATGAAGAGGATGATTTCCCCGGAGGAAATCCTTCACCGGCTCCTCAACGGGCTCCCTCCTCTTCCTGGCCCGCATGAGCAATGGCCAGGAAGCCATCCTCCATTGCCCAGCTCGCATCTCACCTGTTAGCGGAAACTGCTTCCGAGACCGGCACAATATGAGGGGCAACTCGTGCTGATCCCGAATCTTGTTGCAGAGTCACGGCCAGGAGAACTGTTCCCCAATCCAGTTCCTGTTTTACGGCCAGGAGGCCATCCACTCTTGCCCAGCTTGCGCCTCGCCATTCGGTGGAAACTGCTCCCGAGACCAGCTTCAAGTTAGCGGTTCCGGATTTCTGCAGATCCCAGCCCGCGATGTAGCAGACAGAAGTTGGATTGGTGGGCCGATAAGCCCGATCTGATCCCAGATTCAGTTCCAGAGTATTAGCCAGTAGAGCCGATCCTAGATCCAGTTCCTGAGTCACAACCAGTAGAGCCCATCTCAAATCCAGTTCATAGTTTACGGCCGGGAGAGCCGTTCCTGATTCCAGTCCCCCGATCATGGCCGGTAGTGTCGATTCCAGCCCCTAGATTACGGCCGGGAGTGCTGATCCCGATTCCAGCCCCTAGATTACGGCCGGGAGTGCCGATCCCGATTCCAGCCCCTAGATTACTGCCGGGAGCCCAGAGAGGAAGGAAGCTTCCCCAGGAAATTTTTTGGGGGGGGCTACAGGGTCCCGCAGCAGCCGCAGGCATCCCTCGAGTCACCACAGCCGCAGGCAGCCCTCGAATCACCACAGTCACAGGCAGCTCCTGATCATGCCCCCCTCCCCCCCTGAGATGTTTCTTGGTGCGAGGACGCACCTTCCGGGAGGGGGAGGTGATGTAAGACTTTGTGTTTAGTGTTCCATGTGCTTTTGCTCCTCTTGTGTCCGCCCATGTCCATGTTTGGTATTTCCTGTGTCCTTGTGATTATGAGTTGAGGTCCTTCCAGCTGTCTTCCCCAGGTGTCCTTAGTTTTGTCCTAATTAGTGTTTGTATTTAAGCGTCTATGTTTTTGCCCTCTGTGTCGGTCTTTAAGTGTCTACACCGTGAGTATGTTGTACAAGTATTTGTTTTGTTTATTAAAACCCTGTTTATTTGCAAACTCTGTGCCTCTTGTCCAATATGTCAGAGTACCAGCGTGACAGTTATTCACAAAATTGAGCATTCCAGAGCGATTATGAACATGAAATTATTCAGCCCTGGTTTACTGTTTCACAGGAACATAAATAGGAGGAAAACAAGAGCAAAATTCCCCTATTCATCCATCACAATGAGAAAAACCAAAGAATATATTTCAGATGTGCAGCCAAAGATTATTGATCTTCATAAATTAGTGAAGTGGCTTTAACACTCCTACCCACCATCACAAAACAGAATGGTAGTTTTCTTGCATAGCTGTTGCAGTGTGTACACACGTTTATTCATCCACATTTGAATCAGGTGTACAGTGACATTTTTTTTTCAGAAAAAAATTAAATAAAAACAAATAATGCAACCTGCTAACTCAACTACACAACTATAGCTAGGCCTATATAACTACCCAACAGGGACATTGCTTTACGTGTCAGCAAAACATTTTGTTTTGAAAATGTTAGAGGTCACTGCAAGGCCACACAGAGTGTCACTGAGACAGATAGCATGGTATCATTTCAAAGACATCACTATTGTTTCCAATAAATAAAAACAACGATATTTATAAACATTTTAATATAACGGGCATATTTAATGCTTTGAAAAGTACTACTTTACAAGTAGCCTACAGTATAATATGTGAGCTATTTAGAAGAGATTTGCATTCCTGTACCTTAGATTATTTGCTGTTAATATTTCATTGACAATCTTAATGTTGTTATATTTTTCATTTATTAAGATTTTTACAAATTACTTTTTTTAAACTACATTTCAAAGGTAAGCCTTTAAACTCTATTACATATACTAATGTAATACTTTAAATATATACAGAACTGTTCAGAAGTTTTGGTTCTATAATTATGTTTTATAAAAAATAAATATTTTATTAAGCAAAGATGCAATAAAGGTATCAAAGACATGTACATATATAACATATACACATATATATCATAAGACATGTAGAATGTTACAAAAGATTTATACTTCTGAAATTCATAGAAGAATCCTGATCATGGTTTACACAAAAATATTAAACTGCACAACTGTTTTAATAATAATAAATGTTTCTAGAGCACCAAATCAGCATATATTAATAATATCTGAAGGATCCTGTGACACCGAAGACTAGATTAGTGGCTTTTGTCATCACAAGAATAAAATACATTTTATTATACAAATATATTCAAACTGTTAATTTTTCAATAATAATAATAATAATATTTCACAATTTCAGAATTTGACTATATTATTTATTAAATAAATTCCGCCTTCGTGAGACTTTCAGAAACATAAAAAACTTCCCAACCCCAGGTTTTGTGAACAATAGTGTTGTATAATTATAAATATTATGTTATATCTACTTTTTGTTAAGTTTTCAAACAAGACTTCTCTCACATTCTGACCCATTATTTCTCAAGGTACAAGCATTGCTATTTTCGAAATCAAGTTGCTTTTCAATAACAAAGCTATTTATAGAGCTAATAGCATTGTTTGAGCAGAGCTGTTGTTGTCTGTGAAATAATCAGAACTTATTACTTTCGGACATACAGCAATTCTGAGTGCCTACTGTACATATATTTTCTGTGCCATTATGACTTATTTCAATTCCAGCCTATTATGGTGATGTCATCAACTGCAGATGGAAATAGTGCAATGAAGACAAAAAGTGTGATTTTTATTTTATTTTTACATATCAATAATACAGCCTCGTCTTGACTACATGGGTGGTTCTTGGCCAGAATAAGCTGCAAAGCAGATTTTATGTTGATAGTCAAAAGTCTGCCGCTAATGATCTAAGAGGTCTATTGGGTTTATATCCAATAAGCATATCCGCATTGTTGTTATTATTTGGCCTAGTGGGAACATATACAGATTGAACAGGAGATATGCAGGGATTGAGCCCTGGGGGACTCCACAATAATGTCTAAATAATGCAGACGAGCCATTTCACGCCTCATGAGGGATATAACAATAACTCGACCGAATGAGATTGTTTAGAAGGCCATGACCTAATGAAAGTCATTGAAAACTATATCAAGAGCAGCTATGGGTAATGCCAGACTGTTTGAGCACCCAAGCTTCACACATAATCAAAGACAAGCTATGGTGCCAGCTGACAGTACTCAGCTTGACAAGGTGGAATTGCTCATGCCATGCTCTACAGCATCTGACCTCCATGCTGGCAAGACAATGAGAGCTACATGACACCTGTGAACTGCTCCAGGTGGCTGGACTCAAAGCCACAGAATTCACCTTTGTTCAACAGTATGTTAAGGTAAATGTATGTCACACACCTGTCAAAGCATCACTGCCAACTATCTCAGCTCTCAACTCACCAACTGAAATCTTCTTGTTAGTGGAGTGATGGAATGTCCATGTGGTCACCGAAGAACTACCTCAGACTTCTATATATTTGTGGTAAAATATACATTTGTTCTATGCTGTCAATTTAGAGCAGTTTTTTTCACACATTGTTTTTCTGTGCAAAAGAGCAACAGCATGTTTGCAACAGTTTAATAAACAATAAATTAATATTGAGTAACTTACATTTTAGACATTATCGGTTGTCTGTTTTGCTCCACCAGCGAAAATACTTGAATAGATCACTGTGCGAGCATCACATCTGAGGCGTGTCTGAAAGCACCAGTGTTTCTGAACTAATCATTTTAGAGAATGATTCACTTAATCCGTTTTCAGACTGCACGATTTTCAAAGTATTCACGTCACAGATCTTTTCACACAGCATGACTATCTGGGGTAGGGGGAGGAGATGGGGGGCTCGTTTCTCATTGGTTCCCACTTTTTTGGGAACGGAAATGCCCTAAAACGGCAGCTTTGCCAGACTAACTTTGCTCGCGAAATGAAATGTAGCGTCACAGGAAGTATGGGCGGGCCCAGGCTACATCTCACAATCAAACATACGGGAGAATTGACATGGAAACAACGCGAGGTCACCCGTGAGTTCTCACGTGAGACTGGGATTATGGTAGCCCGCAAGAAGCTTGCCATACAAATTGCATGCGCACTTATTTGCAGTGAAAAGAAGAAAAAGAAAAGAAGATTATGGAGGATAATTAACTTCTATACCTTTTCGTAACTCCTCCCCCAAAATCCTGCTGCCCTCAGTGTTGCTCTCTCATTGTCTGTAGGTAATCGCCGATGCTATTTTCAGTCATAACACATTTCACATGGCATGATTTTCGCCGACAGGTCCAGATATTTAGCATGCCAAATATCTCATAGCTCAATAACTGATAGACTTGTAAATTATTGCCACCTAATGGCGCATCAGATTTGTATTTTATTTATTTATTGTCAACTAGTAAAAATGCTGATTCTTCCATATCATAAATTATGAAGTAGCTTTTCTGTGAAATAGATTTTTCAAAGTCTATGTAGTCTGCTTTTTTTTTACTTGGTTAGAGTAGCCTGACCAGTACTGCCACTAAGCTCTTAACTGATCGGAAATTGTTTAACTGCTTAGGTACAGACTGAGGATTAGAGGTATGGGGTTCAAGTCTGAACCCTGAGCAGGCTTTAAAAGGTTGGCTGAGATAACAAAAAGGTGCTTTTGGGCTTATTGACATGGCCAACATCATTGCAATTCTGATAGATTTTTCCATTTGAGGCATCATTGATTAAATCTCATAGCAACTTTTCAATAATCCACTGTTTGACCTCTTACAACGAAACGTGACACTGCAGCTAATACTGTGAATGATTCTGCAGAACGCTTTTATTTTATTTTGGAATTCGGCCTGAATTCATGTCTTAGAAAATTAGAAAACAGGTCAAGGGTTGGATTATGTCACCCTGGACCTCCCATGTCAAATTAAGTTTCCTTGAAAACAAGAATATTGTTAAGATGATGTAATACTTTAAAACACAGCCATGACAGAAAAATATTTTCTTTAAACTATAACATAAATCCCCAAATCAAATCACCTCAGCCAAGCTGTTACTCCAGAGAGACGCAATTACGTCACGGCTTAAACCCAATTTTACTTAAAATACTTTTCAAGATTTCATTTGTCACATTCAGACTCAAACAATAAGAAATGCACTTTTACTAAGCCTCCTTTTGAGCCTATCAAAAGCAGGCCGAATCTCCTTACCATTCCTCACAGCTAGAGAGGTTATTGAGTTAAGTAGCTGTTTTGACTCGAGAGAGAAGACAGTTAAACCTCTGAAAAACAGAAGTCGCCTGCTGGCCAGTGCAACCCCAGGGCAAGCTCAGGGAGACTTTTTAAACCCCAACAGCCAATGAGGAGATGCCTTCATATGGTGAATCCAAACAATGTGTCACAGAGATCAAGCATATAAAGTTAACGCTCTAAAGCAAATTGTTAGCGGTGCTGTATTTCATTATGTACCCACTGTTACCTCACGCTGAGCTCAAGCACTCGCTTAATCTACCCATAAACGCATGAGGTGTGTCCTGAGCGTCACAGGTAGGGAGAATTAGAGCCTGTCCTATGGTTCCACAGTGTGTGAGAAAGATGCTCTGATGCTTATCAAAGAGATGCTTCAGCAGATTAGCATCTGAATCTAAAGGGATGGAGCATGTGGATGGCCATTTCTCCTTTTGTTTGCTTCTACAGGCTCAAGTTAATCAGTAAACAGGGTTTTAACGTGATGTAAACAAGTTTTTGTATGCTTACATGACTCATGCCAAAACAAGTTGGAAATGCTAGTCGACTTAAGACAAACACACAATCCAAACAAGTCAAGTCTCTCTCTCTTTAAACGTTATCAGAATGGTATAAAAAATGGTATTTACTGGAAAACAAAGCAAAAATACTCTCTAGTGTTAAATTCTAACCTTCTAGCAGTCATGTCAATAGTGTCACCTATCTCCTAGTGTTTGGCGGCTTACAGAAAATGCATTTTATTTGTTAACAGATCAGCTACAAGAACTAAATGGTGTAGCATCTGATTAGCACTAGCAGCCCAGCAGGCGCTCAAGAGGGTCATATCATGTAATGCAATCAAGGAGCTTTCACTGTCAATCTGTTTGATTTAGATCACTTTTATAATACCAAGAGCTGTCTGGGGTGTCTCGATAAGAACTACTGTCACAGCTAATCTGGGCACTGGGTGGCAATCATTGCTTGAATTATTCATTGTTATTTGTTCAAATAATATAATAATAGTTATAAATATAATAATACTCATTTTAACATTACTTATAATGATTAGAAGGCTAACATCACAGAAAGCAAGTCACGTTACTATTTAGTCATTCATTTAACACCTTGGCTATAAGAAAGCAAGCTCAAAAGCTCAAAGTTACTGAGTTAAAATCCTCATAACAGCTTCTCCATATGACAACCTGCCCCAGTCTCCCCTATATTGACTTTAACAACCAGTGGTGTCATACACCATGTTATACAGCTCCCTAGCTGCTAAAAGTGGATCTGATTAATTAGCTTGTTTTTGATTTGGTTAAAAAACATGTTAAAGCATCCGACAGAATCTTGAAGTGGAGTGCAAAGTTGCACATGTAACCCACCGCTCCATCACTTGCTAATGAGTGGGTACTTCTCGCAAACATCCAATCTGCTAGTCATATAGAGCTAAACAGCAGGAGGCTGTTGCTAATGTGTGATACTGGTATGCGTGTCTTACTGTGGAGAGAGATCTAAATATAGATGCGGGTTGGGCGGGTGGGGGGTGCTCAGATACTCTTTCTGGCAAGACTCTGACAGAAAATAGGTGTCGGTTAATTCCTCTGAGGGAGCAGGCCCTGCAAATGTCAGGGTAACAGGAAGTCTTTACTCTTTTATGGAGAGGCAGAGCGAGACAGTTGTTTTCTATACATACCTGTGTGGTTTGTTTCACTCACTGTGAGCTCTTCTCTCTTTCCTTAGCCTTGATATAAAAGGATAAAAACTTTCCTCAAAAACATCCATAAAACAGCATCTTGTCGTTAAATACTAGGACTTGTCTTCTCATCTGTGCACTTTCCATTGTCAGACACAGAAAGTCTGGCTTCTGACAGCCAGAATTGACATGAAGTTGAGAAAAATGCCTTGTCATATGTGTTCAACTTCTAGAGGTTACATGGAGTTCACCTGAGGTAAAAAAGTCAAGAGGAATTTACCCCCATATCTCTTCTCGACAATTTGTTCTCATTAATGTCAATTTCACACAAGTGGCCTAAGGGTACAACACACATTAAAGGTACAAGACGAGAGAGGCAACGTGCTGATATGCACCTCTTCAACACAGGATGACTTCCTTTGAGCTACTGTATGTTGAACATGGCATTCTCACCCTCTCCCAGCTTGGTGGGATGATGGGATATACAGTAAGCAGTGTTGCTGTTCATTAGCTCTGAACAACATGTGTATTTTATATAGTGTTACGAAAATTAGAACTGACAGTAAATTGAATGTTTAATTTAAGTTAAACACATTACAGTAGAAAGTGGCCACAGTGATTATATGAAAACAGGAATGTCTGATATATATATATATATATATATATATATATATAATAGTACTGTAATATTGGTTACCTTACATGCTAGACATGTACAATTGGTTGAATTAATTATTTAATGATCTATTCATAAAAACAGACAAGTGTTTTTCATTCAAGTCAGTTGATTAATGATTCAGTGAGTTACTCACTTGTTTTGTTCTGAATTAATTAGCCTTTTGAATGCATTAGTTGAATGTTTAAGAGACTCACTTGTTGGCAATTACTGTACCAGCTAACCTGCAAAAAAGTGTCTAATGAACAAACACAAGCAGACTGATACAAACAATGATAGTGGAAATACAAGCAATTGTTGTAATGGAAGAGTAGGAAAACAATTAATTTAAGAATTATTAAAGGGTTAGTTCTCCCAAAAATTAACATTCTGTCATTAATTACCCTCATGTCGTTCCAAACCCATAAGACCTTTGTTCATCTTCAGAACACTAATTAAGATATGTTTGATGATATCAGAGAGTCAGCTGACCCTTCATAGACAGCAATAACTGAAATGATCCCAGAGTTTCATGAAACGAGTTGACCAAACAAGCCAAGCTTATTTCAGTTAGCAGGAAGGAAAGGACGATAGGATGTGACATCTGGCCAGGTATGGTTTCCCATACTAGGAATTTGTGCTCTGCATTTAACCCATCCAAGTGCACACACACAGCAGTGAGAGGTGAACAACCACACACACACACACACACACACACCATTCACTAATAATCAGCGCTCTCTCCACCTTCAATACCACGACTGAGACCCTTGAGCAAGGCACCGTTTCCCCAACTGCTTCCCGGGTGCCGCAGCAATGGCTGCCCACTGCTAGTAGACTTATTTTGAACCAAATCAATTGACAATAAGTCAAGCTAACTGAAATAAGCCTGGCTTATTTGATAAACTTGTTTTAAGAAACAGGCCCCAGGTCCAGACATCAGAATACAAAATACATCAGAAAACTACAAGAATACTTTTTTTTTGCCAAAAATATCCTAATTTGTGTTTCGAAAATGAACAAAATTCTTATGGGTTTGGAACGACATGAGGGTGAGTAATTAATGACTTTAATTGTGTTTACTGTGTGTGAGTGGGTGTGTGTGTGTATTAGTGGTATTTATTACCTTTTTGGGAACCAATTGTCCCCCCAAAAATAGGAATATCAGTAAATTTTGAACTTGAGGGGACATATTTTAGGTCTCCATGAGGAAACAAGCTTACAAATAACACAGAGTTAGGTTTTTTGAAAATTTAAAAGTGCACACAGTTTCCTGTAAGGGGTAGGTTTAGGTGTTGGGTCAGTGTAGGACAACACCACATACAGTCTGTACAGTATAAAAACCATTATGCCTATGGAGAGTCCACATAAATCACAAAAACCAACATGGGTGTGTGTGTGTGTGCGGGTTTATGTGGTTTATGAGGACACAAATTTGTATAATGACATGGGTATGACATAGGTATT
>JAUMHQ010000083.1:10489676-10504436 GCA_032361165.1 Enteromius paludinosus
TGAGCGTAACTATTACGCCTCTAGACTGTTACGAAACAGTCTGTGTTGTGTTGGAATTTGACCGTTTTTCAGTCGTCATTTGCAAACACTTGATTTCTATAAGTAGGAAACGATGGTGTTTGAGACTCACAGTATGTTATGTCCATGTACTGAAATGTTGTTATTCAACCATGCCAAGCTAAATTCAGTTTTCCATTCTATGGCACCTTTAATAACAGCATTAATTTTGTTTTTTTTTCGGTGTGAACATGCAAGAAAAAATTGTTTTTGCACATGTTTTCTAGGTAAAATGTGCATATTTGCAGTGTCTTTCTGGCATTTAACAAAGTTGCACCTAAGATGTTTGAATTATTTAGCATCTAGACATTGTGTTGTTTTAACTCCACCCCCGTCGTTTTCTATGAAAACATGCTAAACAGACATGATTGTCTGTTGAATTCACATATCCTGAATGACACAGCATTCCAATAATGTGGTGCTCAATTTAAAAGATGTCTTTTGTTATTTTTCTATTATTATTATTATTGTTCCACTGCATTGTGCCTTACATATTGTGCTCTGTATTTATGACCCTTTGTGGTGTTTTTACAGCCTGTCATCTCTGTTTTTTATTTACGTTTATAATATTCCTCATAAACTCATCTTTTATGTTCCATGAAAGAACCTCATTCGCACAAGTTTAGAATGACAGGAGGGTGCGTAAAAGTAGCTGTTCCTTTAACAACAATCAAATGTTCAAAGTTTTTTCCCTGTTGTGGTGCCTCTCGGGTCACGAACGACTCAAACTTTCTCAAAGTGAGGAAGCGCAGTGACTCATCAATGCTCTCAGACGGAGCGCTCTATGAAACTGCAGCGGCTGCGTTTTTCGCAGCTTATGTAGACAACCGACATCTTCACCCTGTTCCTATATAACAACAACCCGTCCAATACATTCATGCTTGCATTAACTCCGTTTTAAACCAGACTAGACTGTTTCATTTTCTTCCAGAAAGATAAGCGAAATGGCTGCTGTCTGAGTGACAATGAAAGCCACGCCGAGTAGCTGCCAAGGCGGCCAGCGAAAATGACGATGGAAAATGGGCCAAAACTGAAAGGACACTAAACATACCCAAACAGACAGAAACACACACACACACACACACACAGTATTCCCTGTCCTCTCTCACACACAGCCTTTGATAGAGGGTGCTACAAAGCAATGAGGGAGAGAGAAACTAGCTGCGCATTAATATTTTAGAAAGGGCATCCGCTACTTTTGATGCACGGACCTTTATGTAAATTAGGAGGAAGATACAGGTCCCAGAGGAGCATGTGCAGCTTTATACTTTGTTCTGGATTTTTCTTTTTTCTTGATGAATCTAAACGAACTTTTCACACTCCCTCTGCAACCTCTGCTCACTGCTGAGACAAAGTTAAACTCTTTTGCCCACCAGCCGTGCGAGTGCGTAAGTGCACATGACTGTATATATGTATTCGGTGCAGTCATGATTCATGTGGGCAGATGTCCCCCTAAATCGTGGACCACGTGGCTCAGCAAAAATATGCATTTGTTTCCAGTTAACATTAATTAAGTCGACGAGAGCTCTGAACAAATTGGAAATAAATGAAAATAGATTGCAGCATTAACAAAAATGGGTTACAACACAGCTATGCTATTGATCATATTTGACTCAGAGGATCGCAGTTTCAGTGTAAATATTAGATCCTATTATGGGGCCAAATTGTTTTAAAAGGTCTGATTAGCAGTCAAAATTTCTCATTTGACATCTTTTTGCGAAATGTCAACAGTCTGTCATTAACATCATTTGTCATCCTACTTCATTTTGTCATTCACGGCTTTGTTAGTGTTTTTTATTACTACTACGAAGTACCCTGAGTTCTGTTTCTTGTATGAAAAATGTAAAGATTATCATTATTATTATCCCTATATTCTTGGTACACGTGGCCAGAAAGGAGTACTATCAGGGGGGGCAAAGACAATTGAAAAAAAACATTGTACATTTATTTTTTAGGACTGTCAGTATTAATGGCTTTACTTACTGTATGATGTCAATTATATTTGTTAACCACAATATTTTTAGAGAATTGTGCACGTGCACACACAACCACATTGCATTTATAAATCTATTTGTAAAAGTCATTCCAACTTTGATGGGAAGAAATTGTCCTTGTAATAATGCATTTCAGTAAGGGTCTTTAGGCATGAAAATGCTGCAAAATGGTGCAATTATTTTGCTGTATTAGATTTGCATAGAGCTCAACTTTAGAATAATGCCGTGTTAATTATGCTTAAATTAAAACATCACACTGCTTAAATGTCTGCAATGGGTCCAATTATTTGAAAGTGACTCTCAGCTGGCTTTGAATCTTCATTTTGGCTAATATACCCCTCCTGAGTTTTAAAGGAGATCTCAGGGATGAAATATATCTGCTGAGTGGACAACCGGAGATAATGGGATATAATGTAAATCAGATGTACTGAGAGATTTTTCAGCCTTGCAGTCATTCAGCTAGACTGGTTTTCCCAACTCTTTCCAGCCACTTAAAGGTATAAGACTTGTCTCAGAGGGTTTTTAACTTTTAAACTCCTAGATCTTTAAACCTGTTCGTTTTCTACAGTAGAATATGACTTAACGGATGAAATCTAATGCTTGCTCATGCATAAACATGAGCTGTAAAAAATCCACTTCTGCACTTTACCTGTCTGTGTAGTGTTAAAGCCATGAAACCTCCCCATCTGTTTCTGAGGAAGGTGATGGTGTGTCTTACTTCAGCGTATAGAAATTGTCAAACTTTTAATGGCTAAAATGAGGGATAGTGCTACCCAAAGGCTGTTTGCATAGTTGGTTTGCAGTCTTCAAAGGAAATCAGCCTTCCCACACATATCGAGTTTTGCTTTCCGTTCTCTTTACTTATGTAAGATTTTCGTGTCAGATCTCATTTGAATAATCGACGGAAAAGATTCTTTTCTGTTGTCTACAATGCAATCTTTTCAATGCACTTCCATTACAATGCAACTGCGTCGCCAAATGCTCTGCCAATCAAACAGAAAATTATATAATGTTCTTTTGACGGTGTCCAACGTGTGACAGCAATATGTTGCAGCAGACGGAGGTAAAGGCAAACACAGATATGCTGTTCTGTGCGGTATTGATACGGTTCTGCTGCTGTGTGTGGGTGACAGTGATTAATGATGTCATAAAGACCTCACATATTCCAGTCTCCACTGTTTTCAAGACCACGGCTCCTCTGACAGCCCAAGATGACACTGGGTCAATATGAGGGGAGGGAGGGTACACTTATATATGTGGTATATAACAGTATGTAGGCTCTGGTTCATCCTGAGGTAGAATAGATCACGTGATCTTCTAGACACAGCTAATTTCGTTTTTGAGATCTCGTGTATTCCTGCTTCATGAGAATCATACCCAAAGGCTGTCTGTACCTGGTGAGCTATCAAGCAAATTTACCATAGATGTGATTCAAATTACAAAAATGTATTCATTTATTCATGCACTTTGAGAATAGTGTTTTAGGGTCATAATATAGCTTTTTAAAGGAACCATGCAAAAATATTATTGATAATCTGCCCCAGTATTTAGAATTTGTTGGTGTTTAACTGCCATTATAGATCATTTTAACAAGAAACTGCACTACCTCGGGCCAGTTGCATTAACTTAGCTTTCATGTTAAGACAGTGTCTTAACAGCTATAGTCTGACCAGCTAGCAGCCATGAGTAAAAAGTTTTATTTTTTGCATTTACCTTAATATTTTTGATTCATAAAGGGAGATTTTTGCACAACTATTGCACATGACTTCAAAACAATATTAATATGCTGGGATATTTGAAAACAATAAAATTCAATTGTTTTCTGACCCGCACAATACATACAGTACCTATATTAACATAATAAAAATGTGCCAAGAACCTGTTTTTGAACATGTCTCTTTGAAACTGTGGCGAAACGTGCAGTAAGGCATGTAAAAACTGAAATTGTATATTTGCACAAATGCACATAGTGGCACACTTTTCCAATGAGTCCAAAAAAGTTGAATTGTTAGTTACTTTGGAATTCATGAAATCCTAACAGGTTAAGGCACAGAGTCTTTATCTCATCCACTGCATTTTCCAACAGGAGGCAACTAAAACACCCCGCATCAAGCCTCCTGCCCTACTGAAGTGCATGTTTGGGCTGCGTAACGGCTGATAAAGGTGTCTGGCAGTGGGCATAAAATAGATCCTAATTGCTGCATGCTACTAGAGAACAGACTGCCACTCAGACTTAACTGGAGACTTCTTAATTCTGTGTTAGAGTTCATTTTCATCTCGGAGGCCTAAGCAGAATGTAAATGGCTCACACAGGTCATCTCCTTTTTTTGTATCTGCCACTTTCTTTCTATTACTTTATATCACTCTCATTCACTCTTTTACCTTTTTTAAAAAAAATCAAGCTGAATTTAGCTACTTGGGAAAAAAAAAATATGGCATTGATCTGTTTAGTTTTCGATTTGCAATAGAAATGTAGAAATTAAAACCTTTCTTCTCAGAAAAGATTTGTGGTGAGTTCCTTTCATTACATTTTATTTGAGTTAAATTATTGTCTCAAATGAGTCACTA
This sequence comes from Enteromius paludinosus, assembly GCA_032361165.1. Lineage (NCBI taxonomy): Eukaryota > Metazoa > Chordata > Actinopteri > Cypriniformes > Cyprinidae > Enteromius > Enteromius paludinosus. The sequence goes on from JAUMHQ010000083.1 coordinate 10,494,296, forward strand.
AAAACCAATTTATGCAGGAACAACACTAGAGAGTGAGTCGTTTGAATTATTCACTCAACAGATTTGTTGAAAAAAACATAATGCCTGCATCATAAATTGCATACTGAATAGATATTCTTTTGAATTTGTGCTTCACCAAATAAAATATATAAGTCTGGGCATACTACATTTGCCATGTTGTCATTGTGATATTAAATTGCCATCAGCTGCATTGCTTCACCACTATTTGTAACACAATCTCATGGCAATTCAGAAATATTTTATAAGGTGGCTCATTGTAAAAAGTATTTTACAAATTCAAATGAATAAGTACGAATGAAATAGCCTTAACCCCGCCTCTAAACCTAACTCTACAAAAATGTATACGAATTAGCCATCTCATAAAACACGTACAACGTAAAACATGTAATTGGTCATGAGATTGCATGTTGAATGTTTTGTATGATCATGGGTTTGAACCCAGAGAAAGCATGTGCTACTAAAACGTATATACCCTAAAAATCATCATTTTGCACGATTTCTGTAACAGGTAGGTTTAGAGGTGGGATTAGGGGTGGTCATTCGTATGAATTACACCTTGTAAAATATATTTGAATCACTGTGAGGCTGGTGTAATAAGTCCACACTGCATTTAAATGAATCATGCATTTTGATTGATTTCATGACGACAGACGTAACACCACACTGTCATTATTTTTACACCCACTAGAGAGGGCTTACCTTTGAAATGTAAATATATGTCATAATAAGCCTATAGGGTAGTTTTTAATGACCCTTTTTTATATACTGTAGTAGGAAAGTATATTCAGACTCAATTTGTTCCGAAACATGAATTCAATAACAAAACACAACATTTTGCTTGATTATGTGTAACCTTTTCAAGGACAAAACATACATATTTTAAAAAGTGCAATATTCTGTTATTATTTATAATTTTTATATTGTCATTATATAACATTTTCCAAGCAGGAAAAGCAAAGTTGGCACACTACAGCTCTAAAAGTAAAAAAATATATATTTATTTATGTTCTCCCCATTTTTATTAATAAACACCCCACTTACAATTTAACTCTTCACACTATCTCTATAATTACTATAATTTTTTTGTTTTTTCACAATATAAAAATAGCCTAATATTAAGGAAAAATTAAAGTCAATAATAAAAGTAAATGCAGGATATTTTTGGTTTATAGGCTGTGGGATTCATAAAGAATCAATAAAGGTGGAAAAATACTGACCTAAAAAATCAAATTCACACGCTATCATCCAGACCCCACAGCATCTGTTCACATAAATCATTTCCCCTCATATGGTGTTTGGCATTATACTTTATGCAGTAAAAGAAGTCAAATAAATAAATGTTATTTTATTGCTTAACCTCATCTTCAGACATTAGGAGTTCTACCATGGAAAACCCCGGCTATCTGTCAAGTTGGCTAGAGCGGGCAGCACATGTTCCTGTGGATTCAGATGGCCAGTCAAGGAGATCTCTCAGCAGAGAACCCCTCAGACTGACAGTTGCATGCTGGGACATCACTATGAATCAACCCTCACCAATGCTTTGATGCCACCAAAACACGGAGGAAACTCTTGTTCTTGATAAATTGCCTTAAGGAAAAAAAAAAACTTTTGACACATTGTGGAGAAAGAAAAGTCATAGGAAGAAAAATTACAGCCGCAGCTTATAATGTTTTACTCTTTTTTGCCTTTATGTTCCTGTCACAGACGTTTGACAGATGTGCTTTTAAACTTGCAAAATTACATTTTGATTTGTGTTTTCCTTCACATACAGTACTGTAGAAGTAATCTCATAACTATGATGTAATTTCTAATACAATAAGGGAAACAGAATCGGTGAGCCAAAGTCTATCACTGGTCAGGTTCATCTGTTCTCAAAACAGGTATGTAACGAGTGCCATGGTCTCCACAGGATAGTGTCAGAGAGGCTGGTCTATGTGTGGAACTGACCAACCAGTGTACCCTGGGGCTCCTTTGGTGTAACGGAGCCGATATCTGTTACTGTGGGCTTCTCTCGCTGTCAGTTAACGGACAGATAAGCTACGGCACGCTGTCCCTGCTGAGGGCAATCAAACCCTGAGTGGCTTCTCAGAACACTTTTGGACCACACCGGGTTGACAGTTTCAGGGGGAAAGAAGAGGATGAAGCTTAAATAAAAGAAAGGGGAAAATGTACTCTTGCTAGACATGTCGGTTTTGCTGAACCTGAGAGCCCTGTCATAAACTGACTATAGCCGGTCCCTATAGAAAACCTGCTGAAGGATAACATAGTTCTCTCAGCTACTGCACTACAGCTGAGATAGTGTATGGTATACTGACTGTTTGGTGTTCACTTCAACTTGATATGTTGATTCTCAGAAGGATTTCGGAAAAACTACCTCAGAGATGTGATATTTTTATCTCAGGGCATAGTCATATATTTTTTCCAACACTGGGAAACAGTGCACCTGATTCATAATGATATCCATTTCTATGTGTAATAAGAACAGACCATGTAATTTAAGTTCATCTAATTGCCAAGAGACACAATGTTCAACTGAAAGAACATTGTGTTTTTTTCCGCTTGGAGATCAATGCACACGTTTGCTAAATGTTTCCAAAAAAATGGCTATAACTGCTATATATCATAAAATACAAGAGTTTTTGAGGCAGCCATTGTGTACAACCTCTAGTTAGTGTTTACGCATTTCTTATCACAGCTGGTGTGACAAATTGATGTTGATTTTCATCAAAGTGCAGCTACTACAACTTTTGACATCGCATTGTATATTTCATTGCATTGTGGTGTGATGTGAAGAATTTAGAGCAGCCCAGTGATTTCAGCACCGTCCTGTAGATTATATATTCTTTATGAATGTTAATCTTTGACCACGTGTTACGTTTAGGGAATATTTGTTTACTGACTTTAAAAAGAAAAGTGTTGCTGTATCAAGGGTTGTGTGAATGCTGTGCTATTTATTTTACCTGGATATTTCTGGGTTAGATGAAGTAAGAAAGGCTAAGTGAGAAGGTGGTGTTAGCCTCTTTGCTAGTTACATTAGCACATACTAAGTATGCTATTTCTATAGCTGGAAGTAATTTGAGTTAAATCTGATGTTTATGCAATCAAATTGTATAATCTTAATCAACCCTTAATTATAATGGTGAATAACATGCACGTAAAAAAAATCTTAAAAAGTTCTATTAACTTAATCTTTGGGTTTATAAATGGATTACTCACATTTTTGGGAGTTCTGCCAACTTATTAGGGTTTACAGTTTCTACAGTGCGTTAATGCACACTAAATGATTAGTTTTGCAGAAATACTTGACTTTTTGTGATTAATGGCTTACGTGGATGACACTTGAAGAGCATATAATGACAAAAAGCCACTTTTATTGGCTTCTCACATACAAAGCTTCAAATAATATAGCATTTTTTTGCAATAATTGGGCCTTTCTCATGAGTCTGTGGGCTTCAGTCCTTCAACTGGGATGTGTTAATGGCTAGAGAACAAAATGAATGACTCCAGAAATCAGATTCCCACACAGACAACCAGGGACAGTTTAAGTCATTTTCTCCCCCACCCATTCACTGCATCTTTCTTGTGACAGGAAAAGTTGTGGTGTTGCTGACCTTAATTTCATCTCCTCATCATGCTGCTATAGATCTCTGTGGAGCGCTTCACCGTGCTAAACAACGACTTCTCCTGCATAACTTATCTCCCTCCCACACGCACACACACCTCGAGAACACCAGCGTCGGCCCAGCAGCACATTTCTACAACTCAGTGCCTGCCATCAGCATCACTCACAATGAGCTCTATACAGCGGAGGACTAGTAATAAAAGGCAGAAAGCTTGACTTCTGGGTAGATGTGGGAGGACAGTTGAAGAAGCTGAATGGAAACTCAGATGTGCAACAAATAACAATTTTAACCTCATTAATCATTTTAGCACCATTTCAAATTTTCTAAAATCTAAACATATTTTATAAAAGGAATAAATAAAAATGAAAAAGTGTAATGATTTTATACATGCATTTAACAGATTCATATATTCACACTAAATATTATTTAACATATTCATTATTGTTATTATAATAATTACTATTGTTTTACCATTTACAAAGTTCATTGGTAATTGAAAAAACATCATGCATTATTAAATATACTTCTTTCATTAAAAAAAATAATAATTTAATATTTAAATTTATTAAGCTCATAATTTATTAATCCACACTTATTCTGGAGACATTATTATTATTATTAACATCATTAATGTCAATTATGTAAATTAAAGAACAAAACTAATGAATATATTAATATATATTAATATAATTAAAATAGAATGCATATATTATGATGATGATGATGCTTAAATGTCATGAATAAATGTAATATTTGTATTAATAATCTATTAATAGAAAGTAAACTGAATGTGATTATTAATATTATTAAAATTAGTATTATTTGGGTGATTATTAATTATTATTATTATTATTACACTATAGCTAAATTAACTGGTCAATTTGTGTACAAAAGAAAACTGACTCTTTGTCATAAAATAATATTATCAATAAATATATTAATTGATTTTAATTGATTACTTAATTTATATAAAATTAAGCATAATACATACATTATAGTTGTTATTATTATTATAACTAAGTGCATTTCTGATTTTTACTCTCTGTTTTAGAGGCACTATTAGTCTAACCCAGATTAGTTAACTCCATGAGCCCAATATGCAAATGAAAGAGCATAAACCAATGAAAGTTATGTGTTTCTACATGCTCTCCTCTGTGATTATATTTCAAAGAGGCACCCTCTTAATTTCTAAATCACTGAGAAAACTCGACCTAATTTCTTGAAAGACTGTCTACACATGAAAAAGGCACGGCGGTCTTTGAAGTCTAGAATTAGACACATGAACTCTTGCCCCTCCTTTAGCGCAGTGACGCCTTATCAGTTCTGCTTCTTATTTATTTATAATCTGACTTAATGCTTTTGAGGCATTCAAACAATTGATCCGCAGCAAAACACTCCACATGCAGGCGTCTGTAAATGTTAGGACATATACTCAAAGGCAGCGATTAATATTTCATATCAGCCTTCAGGATTAGAAAAAGGGTAACGCAGATGAATTGCCCCAAGACAAAGGTTTCTCACTTTAATGCTGCCGCAGCGTTCCCTTAAATATTTAAGGTAATAAAGTGCCGTTTATTTTCTCCGTCTAGAACAATGGGTTTAGCAGAATAATGAACATCTGAAACAACTTCACAGAATGTAAATCAGTCACACTCAATGGCCACTTTGCTGCCTAACCATACTAGCGAAATAATGTGAAAGCCACCAATTGTACAGCCTCTGTAGTCTCCTTTAGGAACGCGCTGACTATGAAAGCATTTATTCTTTTCACTCAACTCGTGCTCGCAGCTCCTCTGAGGAGACAGCGGGCAGCTGAAGGACTGTAATTAGCACCTGAAGGCTAATTCTCACCCGGAGTTTATTTTTCGATTAAGAGAGCATGGTGGTCTTACTGGGTCACAGTGACCATTCACTGGAAACAGCCCAGATTAGATTCTTGCACATGTCTGTACTCTATCATATACGTGGAAAATTCATTCTCAGTCACAAGCTACCAATGAGAAAGTAACGCAAGCCGAAGGCTACAGAATGAAGGTGTCAGAATGGGGAAAAAACTGTGCTGATGTTGACTCAGTGTTAACACCAATTACATAATTATCTCTAAATGGAGAAAGCTGGGAACACCTAGTAACAGTTTTGCATATGGGTGTTAATGTTCCTTGCCTCTCCAGCTGTTGTGCTCTCACCTGCTATTGTGCTGCTTGCATTGTTACACTGTGCCTGCAGAGGGAGACAGAGATGCATTGTTTATCGCACGGATTAGATTTGTTTTTAGTGAACAATCTCAACCTACGTTACCTTAAAGAATACAGAATACTTACAGAATTGCACCATCGTCTTCCTATATAGACCCCCCCAAAGAGTTAAAACTTCAAAGGTGAACTATAATTGCTTTTATCGCTTTGAAAGCATGCATTTTTACATGCAACAAAGGCTATGTCAATGGCATAGCAAAAGTTTTTGTTGCATTGAAATCTTGAGTTCAAATGAACAGTTTAATATTGCTCAATTTGGCTTGCTGAATAATAATTATGGCTCTGAATTAAGCATATTTACAATGCCACTGTTCACTGACAACCGCTCTGTAACATGACTCTGCATCAAGGCAATGACAAAACTTATCATCAAGTTTTTGGTGTTGTTGTTTGAGAAACTTTAAATAATAATCGCTCTGTCCTGTTATTAAATATTTCCTCAAGACAATTTAATTTTGTGATTCATTTTCTCACAAGTTGACCAAATGCGGAACACCAAGAAATCTAACTATTCAGATAACTATAATAACAATAACCATATTAGTGTCCACACCGACACACAATAAAAGTGTTATTTGTTACAGGCACAAGCTGCAGTTTTATCATCTGCCGCTTTAAATTCTTGATCGGGATGGATTCTGATTGGCTGTCGATGTTTTTATTGTCCAATAGCTAGATGGAGAATTGTGGCGTGGGCTCTGCTATTAAAAAAACATATTTTATTGTTTTTATTATACTAATCACCCAAGGTATGAATGGACTTTAAAATTTGTTTTTTTACAGATAATATGTTAAGATGTCAAGGTGGTCAGTGAATCTCTAGGTGGGAAAATCGACATAAAATTGCTGGTTTCCAGAGCTGGCAAAGAGTGATGGGAGTGAACTAACAGGCAGAAGCATGTTGTGGTCCGTCTGCCAGTGTTGTGCTTGAACAAGGCACTTAACCCCACAACTGGAGTGATGCACAGCAGCTGACTGTGACCTCCTCAGTGTGTGTGTCTGTTTCCTGAAGGACATGCACGGCTTTGCTTGTGCTTCCAGTCCAATGGCCAAAATTGTTTTGGTACATAATGCACATAAACATTTAATTTCCAATTGCCCAATAAAATGAAATTATACCGTCTCTTTATTCACAAAAATACACTAACATTACTGGCTACGCGTAAAGAAGTGCAGCGCTTTTGCAAGATTAATGCTGCGTGAAATCCAAAACCCCATTATTTTCGACCTGGCTGATTTGCTAGAACACAGTGATAAAACCTCATAGCATAAGATGTACTATAGTAAACATTTATACACACTCGCCGAGCAGCCCAATCTAACCTGCCAGAAAGCCATTGTTTAGATGTATCAGTGTGTGAGCGGCCCAAATGAAAGAGCTCACAGATGGAGAATGAATGTGTTTTGTATCAGTTTATTATTATTACCAAATGTTTCTTTAGCCTAACTGAAACAAGAGTTTAATTCTTTTATCCTTATTCTTTTGTTCACATCACACACTTTCAGGGGAGTCTCATCGGGTGGGAGAGTCTGAAATGCATGCGCAGGTATTTCCAATTATACGCGGAGGAACAGATGGTAAATGAAGTTGATTGAACATTAAAACAACGCTAGCTTATGGTGACACGCTATAAAAGACGGCAAAAATTTCATACATAACTCACATTTCACGTATGAAAGCTGCGCGACCCAGTCTCCTCTCACAGAGAGAGTGTCCCCTGAAAGCTGCTCGTATTTTATCCACTCTGAGGTGATGGAGGGATATGCCTGGAGGAGAGAAATGAAAAGGATCCGAGTGAAAATTAAATGGCTCCGTCTGGCAGTCAGCTCAGCGGGGGCCTAGGGTTAATCAGAGGGGGTGAGAAAGAGAGGGAGAGAAAGAGAGAGAGAGAAACACTAGGAGGACGACAGTAATGCAGACAGACTGCAAAGCATCAGAGAGACTAAGAGAACAGTGAGTGTGAGACACAGAGTCAAAAACAGACAGAAAGATTCATCAGGATGGAAACTCACAGGGACAGGAGGCATGTTTAGAGAGCCTCGGCTGCCCTCAGAGACCTTTTGAACCCTCCGCAGTGGGCCTGTCTGTGAGTCAGCGCTACATGAGGTGCTGTATGTGTGTGATGTGCATCGGTGAAAACGCAGGTGTTGAGTGTTGAGGAGTGCTATTGCTTCAGTCTCTGTCTCTACGGAACCTTGCCGATGCGGGTAGAGGCTCATAGTCCTGATTTAAACTCAGATACTAAAAAATCTTGGAACTTACTTGAACAGTAGAAGTTACATCGCATACAAATTATTTAAGTAATGCAGAGATGCAATATGCACTTTTGTCCATTAGTGATTAATACAGAAATAGAATAGCCTATATTTAGTATTTTGCATTACATATGTGCACAAAAAAAACACTGAAAATACATTTTCATAACTATTATTTACATCAATTTATTCAAAAACATTTGTTGTATAACTTTCATATATATTGAAAGACGGACAGATCTCTACATCTCCCATAACGCAAATCATACTATTTTATGTCAGAATTCAAGAAGACCTGAATAAACTATTAATTTAGGCATTTACTGCTTGTGGAGATCAAATATAAATTCATATTCAACTTTAATTCAAGAGCAATACGCATGTTCTTAAGGCTTGTGAAACATGGCCAGATCTCTTAGACGCCTATAATGGAAAATGTCATTTCATTTTTTGCAAATATGCATTCCATATGCTCGTTTTACAAGGATGGGTCAGCATGCATCCATGTGATTCTGACAGTGTGCTAATCTCAGTCTGGGCAGCTGCTCCTGGTGAAGGCTAAATATCTTCAATGTGATATATATTGAAAGTTCAGCTGAGTTGTCAGAAGCCATTATCAGCAGTTTAACTCTGCACAAGCTTCTGAAGTCAATTATGGTGCATATTATATGCGACTGAAAGCCTCCATTTGACGTAAAGTACTTACAGTGTCTATTAAATAGCTGTGCAAATACAGTAATGTCCATTGGCCTAATATATGGGAATATGAGTAAGTCTCAATAAAGAAGCTCTCGGGAAGCTGTTGGAGGCCTCCAGTGAGGAAATCTGCATCACTTGAAGAAAAAAGTAACTTTTTTAAACACTTCTTGTTGGTGAGGAAATTAAGGAAAGTTGTTTTTTTAACAACTTCGAAACTTAGGCGGAGGAGTGTTCTACATTTCCAAAAGAAAAGCAATTTCACGCTTCATTCCGAGATCTGAACACAACCTTATTGGAATTAACACTATTACACATCAAGACTAGAAAACTTTGTTCGCACATTGAAGCCCCTTAATTATAAGCATGACGACACACCATGTTAACATAACTTACCAATAATCAGTAGCATCACCAAATATCTAAATTACGTAAAAATTATAAACATGTCTCAATACCTATTTAGATTTTGGTGACTTCATGACTCCTAGAAATTACTTCTCTAATCAAAACAAAAATCTAAATAGGTAACGTTAACGTTATATGTAACTTACTAGGCCTACTGGCGCGTGCAGGCTTTTTGAATTAAGCTAAATAATACAGATGTTTTATAAAGTACATCTTTCATACACACTTTGTCATAAAACCTCAATTTAGCAGGCTAACTTGTCAGTAATACCTAAATCTCAAATTCTGATCATAACAGCAAGACCTCCATAAAAAAAGGCTATTTGAGGAAGACTTACCCAGCAGGTAAAGAATTTGTGTCGGATCCAAATCTCACGGAAGTTTGAACTCGAAGGTACGTGTTTCCTCGGTGTAAAAAAAAATAGATACAATCTATCTACATTTTGGAACGTTGGCGTTGTTCACGCTATTCAGTTAATTCCTGTCCTCTGCTGTCCTCTAGTGTCTTTACATCAAATTACAAAGTTGGCCTACCAGGAATGTCTATATGACCAAAATAGATGGTCTGGCTGGTGGGGATGTGGTGTCAACAAAAGAGACTCAAGTGTTTCAAAGAATAGTTGAACCAAATACAATTTCTGATATTAAGCCTAAAGAAAAATCATTAGTTTTGTCCACATCGATCTGTTTCCATAACAGCATTCTTAAACATCCAAAACATCCTTACCAATTTTCTGTCCAACAGTTCATGTCAAACGCAATATACACCAGTTAACATCTATAATCATTACACGGCTCTCTGGAGTGCTTGATTCTGATTGGTCAGTTGAGACATTTGCAGGTTCGTTCTTTTCGAATAATAACCGCTCCAAAGTAATAACG
>JAUMHQ010000083.1:10517982-10529401 GCA_032361165.1 Enteromius paludinosus
TTTCTTTCCCATTCTGACATTCAGTTTGGAGTTCAGGAGATTGTCTTGACCAGGACCACACCCCTAAATGCGTTGAAACAACTGCCATGTGATTGGTTGATTAGTTAATTGCATTAATAAGAAATTGAACAGGTGTTCCTAATAATCCTTTAGGTGAGTGTGTATGAAGCTGTATACGTGACGAGAACGTTCAAAAAGATCAGTTTTCAAATTATGCAGGATGTTAAAAATGTTTAAAGTCATAACAGTCTGCAACTTATTGTGTGAAAATTAGCCTTTATCAATCAAAAATGTTCCTGTAAATCATACTTTTGTGTGAAAAGGAATACAAGGTGTGAGAGTTTTACTGCCTCTAGTGTTCCTTTCAACTGGAAACTGCAGCGATTCGTATGTATAGGTACGTTTTTTTCAGTTTTGCAGAAATGTATGAAGAGGCACGTACAGTATTTCCTAGATGGAACGACAACAACAAACTAATAGAGAAGGAAACAACAATAGAGGACCATGAGGGTTAAGAGATCACCTCAACTTTAGGTTAAATGTGTACAAAGGCAAATGTATTGGTCATAACTTCTGGAGAGAAGTAACACAGACACTGGACAAAGATTAAACTGGTAAACCAATAGGCTGTTTGCGATGCAAATGAGTTTGTTTAGGATTATGATGATAAATGAAAATAATATAACACATACAGTCTGCAATATCAAGCAGCATAACGGACTGTTTTTGTACCACTCTAAGGTTTAACTAGATTACAAAACAAATAGAGAAGTAAAACAATGAAAAGAAAATTCAAATATGAAAAGTATGAAAACCAATAGACAATAATGTGACTATCACATTATGGCGTCACTATCATAGACCCTTAATAGCTTAACAGTGATTGATTGATGGCTCACTGGATGATTAGACGATCAAATGAGGATAAATGTTTTCAGTTATCCAAATGTTCTGGTTGTCATGTCAGCACAAGAGCTTTACAAGGAGATGTGTCATCTTGCTCCCATCAGAAAGTACAAATTGTTTGTCTGAGCCACATCAACATCTGGAATGGTCATTGTAAAACGTGTTTGTCTCATTCTGAGAGCTAAAAAAAGAAACCACAAGCCACAAGGCTGTCAGACACATAAGATCAAATCCTGTTCATCAGTTGTGCAATCTGAGATAAAACCAAATAAATAAGCCTTCTCTCCTTTCAAGTGTTTCTGGAATTTTAGTTATAACACTGTTATAACGCCACTGTTGTATAACCCATTATATTAGCAACCCATTCAAACATGGTGATTGTCCAACAGTCATCTAGAAAGATAAATACGTCTCGGCTTTTAGGCAGAACTAGCTCTTTGAGATGTTATCGCAGCCAAAGTCTAAATCTAAAGATATACAGTATGAGTTTTAAAGGAGGTTCATGTCTCAAAGCAGCTGCGACTCACCGGTTCTGTGGGCGTCTGATGTTTTGTACGGATTCCTTTCACTGCTTTGAGAAAGAGAAATGTGGGGTTTGTTATGTCCGCACATGTTTGTTTGTGATTTCGCGTGTGAGCAGCCGAATGTGTGTTTTGGATGGATGTGGGTGTGTGTACGTCTATAAATGAGGAACATCTGAAGATCCCTGCTGGTGGAGTGTGTTTATTCGACCCCCTGAGGCTCAGAGCAGTATTGTGCTCAGATGCTGGAATAAGGGGGATTATAAGGGGATAGACCTGGCAACTCTAAACAGATTTAGTTTCAAAGCTCTGCCCCAAGCGCCCTCTGTCTTTCGATCCCCAAACACACTCACACACACATATAAAGCTCATTGAGCAGATATAGTTGCCTCAGGAGTATCTTTGATCAGTCTGATGGTTTAATGACGCTCAAGCCATCATATGTGTTGTGGGGAATGCAGTAAATGCTTCATCTTTTGAAGATGAAGTTGAAGTTATCTTAGTAACAGAAACATTATTTACTATTTCAGATCATTTACTAATTTACACTTAAAAAGGAACTTGAATATGCTTACCTAAATCGTACCTAAATGAACTATGATATTTGTGTTAATATGTATAGCAGAGCATAAACTGGCTTTCTGCTATGTGACCGTTTGTGCTGGTAGATGTTTTCCAGGTTTCCAAAGTGTTTGAATAAATTATTATGAATTGATTAATTTTAACAGATCAATACGTTCATTAAAATATCCATTTAAAAAGATCAGGCAACAGTTCTTTCATGAACAAACCAATAAGACAGTTACGGATGTCTTTCAGTAAAGGATTCATATGGACATTGTATGGTACTTTTCAGGTGCTTTGCATCCTTTTTGGTAAGGTTGCGATATTAAGTGTGATATCGATGTACTGTATGAAGTAAACGTATCAAACTATCTCCTTTGCTTTTTGAAGAACTTGGCCCTTTGTGATCAAGAGTCCTAAGAAATACAGTAACCTCTCCTTCACGGAGGCCATGGACAAATACAAATGGACAAAGAAGAGAGGGAAAACATTCAACGGCATTGTACGCAAACTCCCCATGAACGTTCGCTGCTCCAAGATCGGCCAGGATGAGTGGTCGGTGAGTGATTTCTATATATGTATATGGAAATAAATGCATCCTCAATCTTCTTATTAACCACAAGTTTTAAAACTGTTACGTAGCTTTTCCTGATTCAAGTTCTTATCTCTGTCTCTGTTAGATTCAAGGGGTGATCATCTCTCCTCCAGAGCTGAAGTCGGAGCAGACGTCAGCTGCTGTCGTGGCCTGTAGGAATGTCTCCGAGAATCAATGCGGACACTCCCTCGCTCTGCTCCTCACTGCATGTCTCTTGCTCATAATACAGACCTGCTTACACTTCTAATGTCTGATGTCATCTCAGTCCCCTATGCATAAACACACATACCACAGATTTCCATCAGGCCTAGTGTTTCCCAGAAACTGTGATGCTCAAGATTCACATCTTGCAGATACTATAGAGTAATTGCACTGTGCCACTCACTCTTACTTAGCCTAAATCAATTTTATTACTAACACTGATCAAATTTGTGATGTATTCATGTAGGATGTAGGCATCATACGTGCTTCACATGGAATATCCTTGGTTAGCAGATTACTGCGGTCTTGACAGCCTCTCTAACAAATGCCTCACCATAGTTGTAAATCTTAATAATCTCACATATGTTTGAAATAGGCTATCACAATCTGGTACACCACAACTTGTGTTTTGTGGGTTAAAGGGATAGTCCACCCAAAAATTAACATTTTGTCATCATTTACTCATTCTCATGTCATTCCAGTTTTTTGTATGACTTTCTTCTGTTGAACATAGGAGAAGACGTTGTGAAAACTTGTATTTGTGTTCATTTTTGTACATTCACTCAAAGTCAGTGCATGGGATTGTTGTGTTGTACCTCATTGACTTTCATTGTGAGGACAAAAACAGCCAAAACGTCTTTGTGAGCACTGTCATGCAAACTTCCTCAGAAGTGGTGTACATTTTTTAATACGCTCAGTCGCACTGGTAGTTTTATTAAACGTTAAAAAAAGTGAAAATGCTTTTAAAATATCACCATCTAACACATGCAAATGCATTCAGTCCAGAACTCTGCGAACTGTGTTCCTCTCATTATAAGCTAAATGTGTGTTTTATAAAGCATTTCTGGCATTATATTCAAAACCATTACATTTTATATGCTTTCTATGTCTTTTGAAGCAATAAATGTTTATTTCTTGTAAATATTTAGAAACATTACTGCATTTGTAGTTGAAGTTTTTAATGAAAAGAGTAACAGCATTTTATATTACACAAAGGTAAGCATGTTTACTGTGGGTTTTTTGCATTATTTAATTTAGTTTACTTGTTTGTTTGCTTTTAAGGTTTAGTTCATCCGAAAATGAAAATTATCCTTTCATATAATAGAAATATAATAGAACATTTTACAAATGTAATGTAATGTAACTAGTAATAATGTATTTAAGTTAAAGTGGATATCAAAATTATTAGTGTTAATCTGGCACCTGTAGAAAATTTCTGTGATTGCAGGTTTATGCAAATGTATTCACGTTCTCAATTAAGGCTGGTCTACTACAGTATGTAAGACAAATGTGGAGACTCCCAATGGGGAACTGGTGTAACGCTTTAGCTGGAATTGCTTGCCAGTTCAATAATGAACCAATCTATCTCAGCACGTTTAAGAAAATTTGAAATGAAACCCATTCTGCAGTGACCAAGCCTTTGCTGAGTAGCATGTAGTCCAAAGATTCTGAAAATCTCTGGAAAATCGTTGGCGACAAACTTAAGGCTAAAGGTACGGTGGCAGAGAGAGCTCAGTGCGCTGCAACTTAAGAAAACACATGCAAATAGAGAAAACACCATCTCAGTAAAAAAACATTGTCATCAAGTTGGCAACAAAAGTGCTGCCAATCCTCCCAACACAAGCAAACTCAGAAACGCGCTGCATATTGCGCGGACCACAATGGGAATGTTTCAAGGGGACCCAAAAAAGTGACGGACCAGCTGTAAAATGGGCCTGATGCACAAGATGGCCTGGTGAGCTTCGGCTTGCATACGAAACGTAAAATATATAAACTTGGTATATCAAAGACAAGAGAAAACATCCTCCCTACATTATTACATACCTCTGTGTAAATGTATCAAGATACAACGCGGAGAACGGCTTTCTTTTGATTATGCATTACTGTACATTTAAAAAAGCTGATTTTGTTCTGACTGCTGTTTATACGATGCTACCTGTCATGCTAACTGATGAAATTCTGCATGTGTTTTATTATTGGATAGCATAACTGTAACTGCACAATTTAACGAGATGTACTTATCAGGCTTGGTGTGAATGGGCCTTCAGAAACCCACTACAGTCACTGAACTGTGGAAGAGAGTAGAAGAGTGATCCCAGATCACACTAGAGCTGTGTGACAAACAAGTGACGTCCTGCAGCTGCGCTGAAGTCATCCAAAGCAAAGGCCTCTACACTTTCCTACTCATTTCTGACAGCTGTAACCCTCCAAAATATTAACTGTAATCTATGTTACAGCGCTTACTATTCATTTTGATCACTGTGTTCTCCACAAAATAACAGCTTTTTGAAAAGCCTTGCAAATTTTGTCAAACATTAGTAGAACAGTGGTATACCTACAGCTGATGCACCTTTATATTTAGAGCGGTGAAGATTAACAATATTTCAGAAAATAATCAAGTATTTATAGATTGTTCTCTAATTTGATCTCCACTGTACTTGAGATGGAGAAAGTTGAAGCTGAAGGGATGTGATTGTTCTGCAGGCTCGCAGTAGATTTACAGTGGGATACTGTAAGCCCACTGTTACCGCCTGGGAGTCCCTGGTACAGCACGGAACATCTCTTGTTAAGGCCTCCAGGCTCTCTCACTCTCACACACACCGACACGGCAAAAATGTGCCAATGTGTGCTTGAGAATGCCACAGAACGGTGTCCTTCCCTCAGTCTCTCATTCCTAACTCTTTCAGACCAGCCCCAAGATGTTCTTCAGCAGCGGTAAGATTTGTTATTTGTTTCCAGCTTAGACCATGACGGCTCTAATGAAGGGCTGGTTGTGTTGAAAAGATGACTGTACCACAATTGACAACCTGAGAATGAAAGAGGGAGAAAGAGGAAGTATGATCTCACTTCTTTTATGTTGGTGTTTTTAGTGGTATTATAGTAGGCATATGGAAAACAGCAGCCAGGCATCATGGGTCTTAATAGTTAACGGCCTGCTATAGGAGGTTGCGGTCATAGCAGAGTTTAGGAGAGGAAGTCACTGATGTAATACAAGTACAATAGCCTTTAGTTTGGGATTACACTTCTTCCTCTTGTCAGCTGGAGCCGTGAAAAGAGTTTTTGTGACTGAGACTTTCCAGGCTTTGGTGTGGCAAAACCGATCTTCATCAGTTTAGCCACATCACAGGAACCACAGATGCTTAGATGGTGTCCAAAATCTCAACTAACGTAAAGAAACAAGGATTAAAAGACAGGATTTTTAAACATGTATGTACTGTAAACACAGTATTTGTGGTTGAGTTGTTGTTTGTACTGTGGCCTAAACAGAGTTATATAAAGAAGAGCGGATTAGTTGAAAAAGTTCATGTTTGGGAGTCTAGGAGTCTGAGCTGAACTTGAACTGAGGTTTAGATTCTTGTAATGGAACATCACAGACAGTTGAGAATGTGGCAGGGTAACGAGAAAGCTAACACATCCTGTCCCGCCAAGACAACTTCCTGTTGGTTTTGTTTCCATTTTGACTAAGGCTTTCTATAAAACTTTGCTGACCTCTATGGTTTGAAAAATGCATGTCCTACCAACTGTTTGGCTCACCAACATTAATGCTGTTGATAAACTTGTAATATTTTTTAATTATGTGTTTGACTGAAAACCTGACGTTATATTTTTGGCCATTTTGTGTAGTTTCACGGTACTTCATTCCCATAATATCCAGCAGAGGGCAGTGTTTGCCAGGGATGAAAATTATTGGTTTCCTTTTAGACACAGTCACAGTGGTCTCTAAGCACAGTGAAAAGTGTTTACAGCTTTATGTTGCTTGTATGTTTTATGTAAAACCTGTATTAACATATGATACCATGGTTTAGACATTTACCACAATATTTTTTTTAGTATGTTGGTGTACCATTTGAATACAATAGTATATAAATAGTACTATTCGATTGGTTGTTGTTATATTAATTGGCACATATTCACAAAACATGGTAATACTATAAGCAAGTTGATTTAAATATTTAAATGTTCAATGGTTTTCTGATATATGCACCAAGTCTGCATTTTTATTAGTTGGCTTGTACCATCTGTGTCGTTAAAAGCAATGTTTTGCTCCATTCAAAGTGCAAAAGTACGCTTGTAAATGACACATCCCATCTGCTCCTTTAGTACATTCTGTCCCCGCTCATGAACTTTTTTTATTCTGCCAGTAATTCATGTCACTGAAACTCAGAATAACCAGATAAAAATATTCTGTATGTCACTTTAAGGTTCAGCTACAAAATAGTTTGAAGCATTGTTGGAATTTGTCCTTGAAAGACAAATGACTTAAAATAGGTGTCATATTCATTCAGCATCCTCAGAAGCTTATAACACACCATTAGATTTAACTAAATATGATGGGACTTTGGAATGAGGAGCTATGAGGCATTGCACATGCTCCAAACTACCGTCGCTGAGGTAAAACCCACTGTTTGTCTCTCAATCTTGGTTTCCTCATTAGGAGTTTGAGGTCAGCGTTTAGAATGTAACCAGAGTACTGTAGTCTGGGAGCACACTGACCTAAATGTTCCTCTATAGACCTAAAACCAAACTTTTACTGTTTTCCGGTAAAAAAAGAAAAAAAAAAGAAAAAAAAAATTAGCTAATTAGCTGTTTATGCTAGTTTCACTAGTCTAGCCAGCTTAAGGATAGTTCACCCACTCACTCCCATGTCTTTCCAAACCCTGGAAGAAAATAGTTCATCTTCAGAACACAAATCTTTGATATTTGATTTCTTTTTATTTGGAACTTGATGGATGCGAATCGAAACAGTGTGAATGATGAGAAGTAGGAATATAGTGTTATTAGTACAGATTTGCTACCAGACATTTTTTGCTTAGAATAAAATGTTGAGCTTTATAAGAGGCATCTGATATGTGTGAGATGGACATAGAGAACAGCCTCTTTCTGTCTGGCTTCAGTGTAGTCAGGTTGACCTTTGATCCCTTAGTCTGTCCAATATTGCCCCTATAACTACCACTACAGACCTAGACAGAGGATGTTTTTTAAATTTTTTGGAACCACAATACATAAAAAGTATTATTTTAGCTTCGCAAAATTAAGGTTGAACCATTGATGTCATTGCTATTTTAACAATGTCCTTAGTATGTTTCTGGCCTTGAATGTGTCAGTTGCATTGCTCTCTATGAAGGGTCAGAAAGCTCAATTTGTGTTCTGAAGACTTATGCCCAGATTCATTTGTCTTTGAATCCTGTCACAATCTCACTGAGAGCTGGGCCAAATGTACCAGAGTGTTCTGCCAGCCATATTTTTAGACTGTGCCAGCCCACGGGAAATACATTTCTGTATTTATCTTTATCCGGAGGGAAAGGAAATAACTGCAAACCAAAAAGCTACAACTCTAGTTTGAAACGTACATTCCTCTGCTGCCCAATAAAATGGTTCCAGCTAGGATTCGTTCAAGGGGCTCCTCCACAACACATTCTGTCAAATTCATCAAAACCTCGGCGGAATGCAAACTTTACTTTGGAGCGATCGCGTCGTCCGTGTTGTAGCAGCTCCATGTGTGCAGACGCTGTGTGTTTGCTCGTGAAAGGGCATATTTGAGCTCTGTACAAAATACAGTTCACATCTTGCCTCAGGCCTCAAACCTTGGTACTCAAAGGACGGGACCTTTGAGTTAAGTTTAGGACGAGGGTTAGTCTACTCCACAGTGTTTTTGAGTCTGGCAACATGGCCTCGGGATGGTCAGGATTCCTCTCAGGTCTGCAAGGAATGTGGAACATTTGATGTGCCAGCGCTAGTGACGCACACGACTGACGGCAAACAATTCCTTTCACCTGTCCTTTTCCCTTCTGGCTGGAGGCCTGTCCAGAAAAAACATGTTGGATGGCATTGGTTTATTGTATCTTATTCTGAGGACTCAGCGTTGGAATTTATCTTGGATTCGGAAGTTAAATGACTTGTGTTTTTCGTGTTTGGCCGGCTGGACTGCACCACGTAGTGCCAGAAGAAATCACGGCATATTGCGTCAAAGCAAACAGAAAAATGGATAGAAATGAGTGATGTAAATCAGGTCCACCCTGCCAAATGAGTGACATCAACTTTGCCAGAGTAAACCATTACAGCCCAAGTTACCATGTCAGCAGACACTGTTTGTTGTTAAAATCGCATGGTGGAAACTCAAAACACAGAGCACTGCTGAGCTGTTGTCCGTGCAAAAACCAGCTTACTTTTCACTTTCAGACTCAAGCGCCCTGAGTTCAGTGCCTTGGGGCAGTGTTAACAAATACCACTTTTCCTTTTGCTATTCTCCATCATGTTAAGAACTGCCTCTAACTTTAGGGCAGACACAGCACTGCCTTAAAAACGACAGTTCAGCCAAAAATGAAAATGCTGTCATCATTTGCTCACTCTGGTTTTGTTCATTTCATCCATGGAACACAAAGGAGAAGGTTTGTAAACTGTTACTGCTGCTGTCTTCAGTGAGGGAAAAAGCATAATAAAAGGTTTACAATAGCTTAAGAAAGTAAAATTTTGGACACCATTTTCTTAACTGTACACACAAAAAAAAATATTTTTATTGACCATATTTTTATTTTGGTTAAAATATTCCTTAAATGTGACCCTGGTCTTACAGTCTTAGGTCGCTGGGGTATATTTGTAGCATTTGTATGGGTCAAAATTATTGTTTTTCTTTTTTGCCAAAAATCCTTAGGATAGTAAGTAAAGAAAGGTATTTAGTCAATTTCTTACCAAAAATATATTAAAACCTAATTTTGATTAGTAATATGCATTTATAAGATCTTCATTTGGACAACTTTAGAGGTGAATTGTCTCAGCATTTAGATTTTTCTGTACCCTCAGATTCCAGATTTTCATATAGTTGTATCTCGGTCAAGGAATACACTATACCACTCTTTATCAGGATTTATTTGTTGACATTTTTCGCTTTATTATGACAGGACAGATCAGAGCTGACAGGAAGCAAAGTATGAGAATAAAAGAGGGCGGGATCTGGAAAGGGCATCTGGATTTGGCACAGATTTCTAGCATTAGACTATGATTCCTTCCAGAACAAAAGAAAGATCAAACATGTTTGATATTTTGAGCTGATTTTAGAACACACTAATCTCCTAGAAGGCAAATGCTTTAAATGTGTCAGAGTTAGTTGTGTTCTTCAAACAGTTTAACCTTTTTATTCTACTCTATTCTATTCCTTCATTTACATCCTGTGAGTAGTGGTGGTTATAGGGAGAATAACAGACAGACTAAGGGATCAAAGGTCAAAGGTCAGCCTGACTACACTGAAGCCAGACAGGACGAATTTGTTTTCTATGTCCATCTCACACATACTGTATCAGATGCCCCTTATTAAGCCCAAAATCATATTCTAAACAAAAATCCCAGAAGCGTGTCATGTTTTGTGACAGGTCTGGTAGCAAATCTGTCCTGATAACACTATCTTCATACAACTTACTGTACATTTCATACAGTTTCAGTTTGCATCCGTCAACTTCCAAACAAAAAGGAGTTTAATGAAAATGTGCAATTTAAATGTAAAAATCTATATATAAAATCTAAAAATCAGTATAAACAGACACTAAAGCTGCTTGGTGACCCTGGAGCTTTCCAAAAAAGCTCTGTTCTAATAACACATATTCATGGTTCCCAGATGGACACACTGTCTCACACTCACACACACAGATTCCCCCACAGCATAGCATTTATTGACTCACAGCATACTGTTACTTTCGTCATGTAACGCCTCCAAACTCACGCAGGCTACTCCGTTTCCGTTTTGTGGATGCTTTGCATCTCTCTTACCTCCGTCCAGACAGATTAACAGAAACGCAGACGGGCTAGAGAGATCACAATTGCGTGTCTGAGGAAGTGAGGTGGCATCATGCGAGTGAGTGTGTGAATGTGTCTCGCTTTACATCCTGGGCAAACAGGGATGGATCGCAAAAATGCTCCCTGAGCTTACTGTAGTTGCGAGCCGGGCCTGTTTACAGATGCTTCGTTCATTCACCACAAAGCGTTGTTTCTCCTCGCAAACCAGTTTGAGCCGACCCCACTGCTGGACATAGCTTCAGCATCAAAAGATATTTTTAATAAAGTGGTCAACAGCAGTTGCGCAAACATTCTAAAGTAGCTTACGAAAACAGCCGCTCGAACGGCCGTAGAGAGAGAAGCCTTCTTATGTCCGCTGGAATGTTCGTAGGGCCCCGTTTCACCACCCTCACAGACACAGGGGCTCTTTGTAACCGTTCACTGACCACACAGTACACCAGATCACTCTGGAATTCTGGGGTTGTTTGTCCTGCAGCATGCAGGACCTGTTTATTTTCTTTGACATTTTTCAATACAGCATGTACTATTGGAGTTTGTCTAGCTGCCACGGTTAATCCTGTGAACCTTATGAGGTAAAATTAGAAATAGACTTTATAGAGTTTCTGAAGTTAGTTAGGAAAATGTTTGCCTTTAATTTCAAAGTTCAGGTTTAGCTGCAGTGAATACGACGGCCTGCTTTTAACAACTCCAGAGGTGATGAGGAGACATCTGTGTGACTTTCTCTCAAAGATGCTCTCAAGGATGTTGTGTGTGGTATGAGTAACACTGTGGGATCATTACAGTAGTTTACATTTCCTTAAGACAATGAAGCTGTGTGAGGGGGGGGGGGGGGGGGGGCAAATTT
>JAUMHQ010000083.1:10631482-10657598 GCA_032361165.1 Enteromius paludinosus
AAATATATGAAAGTCTAATGTTTATCAGTACATTACAGAAAATAATGAACTTTATCACAATATGCTAATTTTTTGAGGACCTGTATATATGTACATTTTAAAATATGTATGTGTTGTTCCTCTTGAGTGACTGCTTTTGTGCTACAGGTCTGATGCAGTTTCGTTCTCCTGAGGCTCAAAAGAAACTGATCAGTGCTTCTTTGGCTCCTCTACGTTATGTGGATGATTCCGGAACCCCGACTGAAATCTATCCCATGAACCCCAACGGTTCTGCACAAGGCGTGGCAGGCATCTGCTCAGCAGATGGCCGTCACCTGGCTATGATGCCACATCCAGAGCGGGCCGTACTGGGCTGGCAGTGGGCTTGGGCTCCTCAGCACATCAGGGGATCACTGGAGGCCTCACCATGGCTTAGCATGTTCCGTAATGCGGCAGTCTGGTGTCAGAACTCGTAGAGATGTTACTGTACAGTTGTGATAGACAACTAGACAATGTATTAAAGGGATAGTTCACCCCCCAAAAATTGTCATCATTTACTCACACTCATGCCATTTTTAAATCTGTATGCATTTTTCTTCTGCTAAACACAAACATCCAGTATTTTGAAGAATGTTGATTGTCAAAAGGATTTGTTGTTTGGTTTGAAATGACATGAAGGTGAGTGAATGACAGAATATTCATTTTTGTGTGAACCATCCCTTTTTAGTTTCTTGTTTAAAAAATGTTGGATGTTCTTAGACTTGAAATTTTACATTCCTACATACAAACATAGTTTGTATTTAAGCAGAATTAACATGTAGAGTCCTGCTGGAAACTGATGCCTCAACATACACGACTAAATTCAAAATGGGCATTTATGAGATACAATTAAAATTTAATGGAAGGTCATCACCGTTTTCCATTTAAAAATCCAAAATATCCATTCCAGAAATTAACTTTTTATGTATGAAACATGAACTTTATAGCATTATCACCATTTCTAATTAAAAAAGCAAAATATACATTACTGAAACTATCACTGAACTGCAGGTTTTTATTGATGAAACGCTACAAACACACTTCAAAGCATTAAATTAAAAACATTTAATAAATTCCTGATTATAGAATGTTTGTCGTGTCTGTTTTGTGTGTGTATGTAAGGGAAAAATCATCTAGAAACAAGTATTCAGACACCATAAAAAAAGAATTATTTATGTGTATGTATATATATATATAAATATTTATTAGAAACTTGCATATTTACACCACTTCACATTTATTATATACAATCTGTCTTAAATTGCTGTTTTTAAAACATCAGAAGTACTCCACTCATCTCATTTAGTGCTGTATGTCATTGCATCATCATTGAAAATCCATGTTCAATAAGATCAAAGTGCAGCAGGCCATAACACTCTTAACCTTTGCCAACAAGGTTGTTAAGTGTAATTTCATCATGCTAGTAAGCACATTATCCCTGTCTACTACAACGTGTCGGTCAGAACACCCTGCGTGACCGAGTGTGTTCTTGCCCTCTGCGGCCCCATCTGCTGGTTGATGTTAATAATGCAGATGAGAAGAAGAAAGACCACTACAAAATCATCCAGCATGCCCAGCACACTGCTCAGCGGCCCAGGAAGAGTCTCCAGCGGGGAGGCCAAAGACATGGCAGCGCCAAAACCACAAACAGCCACCCTCAAGAGAAACAGCCAAACCAGGCCGCTCATGTTCCCCAGCCATCGCACCAGAAAGAGCAGGAAAAGGGGTGTGTCGCACAGGTAATCCTTTACCTACACAAGGAAAAGAAGACAATCATACTGTAGCGTATGACCTAGCACGTGGGATATCAGTGCTGCATATCTGAACAATGTCCGTGGGTGTCTTCCAACTGTAGAAGACTCTCATTCCTGGCCTAAAGTTTCACAACCTTTGTGGCATCAGGAACTAAACTAGTTGTGATGTGATATACAGCCCAGAGCAAATAAAATGATAAACTCTCTGCTTAGAAATAATAATGGTACAAGTTAACTGGGAGTGGCACCCACAAAGAATGGCATTTTTTCAGTTGTCACCTGTTATTTAGTCGCCTTGTCTGTCAGTCTGACTTCACAACTGATATGTTTTATTTGTGACGTATGGCTTTATTGCACACGCATTATTGCTTTGGACCAACTTTAAGCAAATGTTTGTACCTGTCTTGGTGCACCAGAGTAGCGCTTGTTATAGTCTCTGACATGTTTGAGCACTTCTGTCTCTTTACAGTCAGTTCTAGTCTCTCTGAAGAGATGGCACATCTTATTCACCTGAGAATAAAAAAATAAGACAACAAATAAAATGACAGCTGGACCTTTTTTATACATATATATATGTGCACAAACACACACACACATATATATAAGTGTGTGTGTGTGTGCGTGTAAAATATAATACTCAATACATGCATTTATTTTTCTTCAAGAAGCGTGCATCAGCTATGAAATCTCTTACCGTCTGCCTGCACAAAGGACAGCTGATGGCATCTAACCAGGAGCAATGTTTCCAGTAAGATATCAGACATGGAGCTAAAGAGAGAAAGAGACATATGACAGATAAGCGTAGGCCTCTGCTAGTATTATCTTTGCTGCTTTTTATTTCGCCCTCTTTAATGTGCTGATTTAAAGCGTCTGTGGTACAAGAGTAACATTCTGGTTTACAATTAACACAAATCTACAAATATTCCCTCTCTAAGTGTGTATTCACGTGATCCGGGTCAGGTGAGGGGCTCGGCTATCGTAACTATGGCAACAGTATAATATTAAACTACACTGTAGAGTCACGTGACCGGGTAAGTGTTTGGAGTTGATGTCCACCATCTGCTCTCTCACAGTACACTGGTTACATTAGTCTAAAACACCTTCAGCTAAAGTGAACCAGCATGATGACGAATACCGAAATGAGAAAATGCAAACATTCTCTTTTTTTTTGTTGTTTTTGGTGTTGCAGTGATGTGTTTTAAGTAGGTTGATACACACCACAGAAAAGATGCCCACAGTTGGTCTCTACGGGATAGCTGGCGATCTGTAAACAGACAGGACAGTGATTGTCCCCGGTGCCTGCTGACAACCACATCTTGGGTAAATCCTGCAAGCATGAAATTAAGATTATTAATCTGTATTAATATGAATTTTCCAAGTTCCATGTCATTCTATTTTTCCTTCTATTTTACACAAAATTGCTCTGTTGCATTATTATAGGATATTGATTTTATAGTATTACAGTATTTTACTGAAATGAGCATCTCTAATTGAAAATGCATTTAATTATGAAATTACAAATACAAATGTGTAGTTTTTATAAAAACTACACAATCTAAAAAAATTTCCTTCTGGATGCCAGTGCATGGTTTGTTTGTGTGTGTGTGGGAATGTGTGTATCCACCTCTCTTTTGTTCACGTGAGAATTGTGTGGCTGGCCTTGACTCCTTATCTTTGATAACAGAGGGGACCTTCAAAGAGGAGATGCAGTTATTAAAATGAAATACAGAATTTTTTATTCACCCACTCCGTTGAACTTCAAATCACAATTCAGGATAAGAGTTTACAAGGTTAAATATCATCATTACAGTATCATTACAGCATTTTCTTTTGAAATTCTGAGTAAGCAGTATTGAAAAGTGCACAATTAATTAGAATGAAAACATGTATTAATCTCAACCTGCTTTTTTATTACACTTTGTAATGATATGGATAGGCTGTCAATTCTGAAAGAGCACATACAAAATCTAAATTTAGCTATCTGACACACCTGTGTTTTACTTATACCAGATAACGC
This sequence comes from Enteromius paludinosus, assembly GCA_032361165.1. Lineage (NCBI taxonomy): Eukaryota > Metazoa > Chordata > Actinopteri > Cypriniformes > Cyprinidae > Enteromius > Enteromius paludinosus. Next base: position 10,635,272 of record JAUMHQ010000083.1, read on the forward strand.
AACATTAGACAGCCTTAAAAGCACACGAGGCTTTGAAATATCTGACCCTGGACCACAAATCCAGTCAAAAGTAGCATGGATATATTTGTAGCAATAGTCAAAAATACATGGGTCAAAATGATCTTGTTTATTTCCAACCGTAGCTAATCTTTGATTAGTAATATACATTCATTATTAACATATAATTAGATTTTTTGTACCCTCAGATTCCAGATTTTGAAATAGTTTTATATCAGCTAAGCATTGTTAAATCCTATCAAACAATCATTATTTATTCAGCTTTTAGCTGATGTAAAACCAGGGACACATACGTCAGCACTGACCTAACATTTGCTTTTTATTATGAAAATAACTAGATTTGCATCTTAGCTTGATGTCCTGCTGTTGTGCTATCTTATACAGCAAAATTTGTCTTTAAAACACAGCATTCCGTTTAGAATTGAAGACAGTTAGACTGACTTGACTGAACTGTCTCATATCATAATATTTAGTGTCTGTGTGGTGTCTTTTATTGCCCCATAACACAATTAACCTGCAGTCTCAGGACACAACACTTCATCGTAATACATGAATATAAAGCTTAGAATGTTTAATTATAGCCTTAAATCAAACGCAGTATTCCCAGTTAAAATAATTAGCTTTGTTTATATACACAATGGTATCATTTAAACATTCACTTTACACAGCAGACAGTTTCTGATTGGATTCCCGAGGGCAAAAATGTGCATTAAACACATATTTAATATAAATCGAACACAAATTGTTTGTCTCTCTCACCTGTTGTGGAAGGTGGGCATGTTTCTTGTTCGTAATTCAGTAGCTTGCTCTCGTGGAAAGGCAGAGACTGGAATGCTTTCTCACCGCTTCATTGTACACAGTAAATTTGACAGACGGGTTAATCATTAATCAGGGCATCGGTCCCCTTTTTTGGAGATTAGGTAACTACAATGATTTCCTGATGGATTTTCGTAATTCAGGACACTTGCTTGCAATCTTACGGGCCTCTATGTTAATGTATGTGAAAATCCGTTTATTGACTATATTTGCTCTGAACAAAGTCATGGCCATTTCTCGGTCTCCAGTGTTGTATTTTCATCATGTGACCACTATCGCAGGTTCAAAGACACAGGTTGTAAGTCTCCTCCTATTTTAAGTAGGTTAGGTGTCTGGTTAACCTGTCAATGGTTACTGTGTCCCATATGGATGACCAAAGAAAGGCATTTCACTGGGGTGCCTGTAGAACAATCATAACCAGGGCAGTCCAACAGGTTAAAACAATCAACACCTGCTTTAATACTATACTATTACTATAGGTTTAATATATAACATGTCGCCCTCAAATAGAGTGTGTCATGTGTTGGTTATTTATAAGTTTCTTATATCTATCGGTATTCGTTATTGATGAGGCAGCTTTTGTAACTTATTTGACCCACTTCCAAATTGGTTCCATATCAGTACATTTGCCCTGGAGCTAAAAATCTGCTACAAATTTCTCAAGCTAATATTTACCTTTCGCATTTTTGCCTAAACCGCAAGGTCGTTGTGGCTGAAAATAGCAGCTATTGATCCACGCAGGGCCTTGATGGCACAGGGGTGGGTTAAACACCCATGGCCTGAATACGAATCAGTCAAGGAACACTGCCACCATTTGTGACCATGGACCACAAAACCAGTCTTTAGTCACTGGGGTATATTTGTAGCAATAGCCAAAACACATTGTATGGGTCAAAATAACTGATTTATTTAATTTTTTTCGCCACAAATCATGTTCCATTAATGTATTTAGTCAATTTCTTACCGAAAATATATTAAAACTTAATTTTTGATTAGTAATATGCATTGATGAGACAAAGTTGGACAACTTTAAAGGTGATTTTCTCAGCATTTAGATTTTTCTCTACCCTCAGATTCCAGATTTTCATATAGTTGTATCTCGGTCAAATATTGCCCTATCCATCCACATCAATGGGAAGCTTATTTATTCAGCTTTCAGATAAATCTTAATTTCGGAAAATTAACACTTACGACTGGTTTTGTTGTCCAGAGTCACATGTATACTGTCCCATGTGGTTAACATGCTAAAGACCAAACAGAAAAGTTATTTGGGTCTTATTTCTGACTGGCAAATCCATTGAACTTATGTTTTAACATTCCCAAATTATCTGGTAAAAGTATAAACAGAGTTAATAAAAGAAAGAGTTTATCTAACCCTAATGAGTTTATTTCTATAATTTTCTTTTTTTTATATTTTATGTTTTGTTATAGGCAATAAAGGCACTAATATGTCTCTTATTTTGTATATGAAGTATTCCCACATGTGCTCATCCCATACTGAGTAAACCCATGTGACTTCACATCACAATCTTATCTTCTGTTTTTATTACAAAAAGGTAATAAAAAGCTTGAGACGTTAATGTTTAATGTTTAACAACAGAAAACATAAATCAGTGTAAATGTAAATTTCAACTCAATTTTGCAATTTCTTCTGAATTCTTTTGTTGTTGTTTTTCGTTCACCTTTATTCTGTACCATTAGTGTAGCTTAACCCTTAATGACCTAGAGCATTTTTGGGCCGCCTGACACAGCTGCACTTTTCTTGTTTTTTTTCATCAAGTGCCATGTATCCTTATAAACAGCAGAACTTAAAGATTAAGTCTAGATCATTTAAATTCTCAATTTTCCTTAATGAATCTATTAAAAACGCAAGCAACAATTTGGTGGTTTATAATTTTTTTTACTAAATACTCAAACAGAAACTCCTGAAGTTTTGTTATGTTTAAACATAATGTTCCCCAAGCAAGTTTAAGCCGTTTATTGCAATATCGTCATAGGCACTTTCATTGAAAAACAATATAGACATGTCCAAAAACATCAAGCATTCAGATAGGATTAGCGGTTCAAAAGTTATTACACATTTAAGAACAAAAGCTGGTTTTTGTCTCAGTTTTTCAGGGTTAACTCATATTTGTATAAGTGGCAGTAGCAACAAAATAATAAACTCTTTAGGGAGCTGTTGATCATAAAGCTGTGCATAAAAGTGATGCCAAGTCTAAAAATAATGATTAAATGGTTTCTAGCTGGCCATAGCTGGTATAAGTTAATCAGTAGGCTACCTGATCAAAAATTATCATTATGGTGATATAGCTGATCATTATTTGGATATATTATATAGATTATAGTTGGTCGAGGTGGTACCAGCTGATCATCTCATCTTAATGAGAAAATGTACACTTGAAATGTACCCTTATTTAATATTTTAATGCTAAAAAATGTGTGTATTTTCAATTCAATTCAAATTTATTTGAATAGCGCTTTTCATGATACATCTCATTGCAAAGCAGCTTTACACCAAAGTAAGTTTGTACAGTATATTTTATGATTTATTTGGGTAAATCTAGCCTATGATGATACATTTGACAGCATTATGAAGCACATTATAGGCTATTTTACGTTTACATGATTCCTAGGTGCCCATATTATGTTTCCATAGTGTGGAATCCAAACGATTACACCACATGATCCAGTCTCCTCGGATCTGTGTTTTGATTGGCTACACGGCGTCCTGAACTCAAAACACCATTGGTGTTTTATTTCTTGCTGTTGCGCTCTTCATCTCTTCAATCCCCCAATCCTTGTCAACCCAGCACGCGCTGTGTCTGCGGCGGACATTCACGAAGACTTTACGTATCAATGCGTGCGTAGACGCAATAGACGTGAACGTAGCGCTCGTGAGCGCTAAGCAAACGCACACGCAGGTGGGAAGGGGAAGCGCATTGTTGACAGGTGGACGGAAATATTTGCCCGATAGCACGGAGGAGATATGGATTTAAATAAAACGGTGCTGTGCGAGAGCCTGATTATTTGGGTAAGATCATATCTTTTAGTTTGGCTCTACAGCTCACTGGAATCAGGAATCGTTTATTCATCTGCTATCAGATCCTTGACTGTAGCGTTACCTGTGGCAGGTAGTCGTTTCCTTCGGGCACCATGGTCCAAAATTACCGGAAATAAGTATTTAAATGTGTGCACCTGTTTTTGTGAATCAAACGAGGTCTGCGGTGCATCATTACAACGTTAATAATTGCGTTGTTTCTGCATCCGTCCAACACGCGACGCCAATATAATACAAAAAAAAAATCATAAAGACAAACCAGACTCAGAATGCTCTTAGACATGTAAACAACACCAGCAGTCACGGCCAACTCCGTCCTCATCCGATTTAGGCGTCTAATCTGGTTAGCTAAGTTATTAGAGTATTTGTGGAATGCGTCTTATGCAATCAGATATTGCCTGTCTTAGTTTAATGTGATGGCGTTTTGATTTGTGACTGCGGCGCGTGATCGCATGCGGCGCGTGCTCGCGAGTCTCTGTATTTGGCCCTGATCCATGGCTGTGTTTACATTGCGTTTACTCCAAGGCCCATTCGGAAGAGTTTCTTAAAAAAGACTTATAAGATGCAAAATAAGACCATTGGACCATATTCTCTAAACCTGTGGAGACATATAATACAAGTTTTCCATTCATTCATTCTGCTGCAGTGAATAGCATGTCCCTGTTGGTAATGGTTACCTGAAATATGGCTTATTTGAAATGCTTCAGCGTATTTGTTTGCTGGTATGTAATATAGTAGAACATGTAATATAGGCTAGACTATATAGGCTATACAAGTCACTGGAGCTTATAAAAACAAAGTAATATACGTTAACGGCATGATGGAGGATTTTGTTCCTGTTAATTGTATTTGTCTTTAGTGAGCAGATCAGATGACAAAACTGAAATTTATAAAACCCCAGGATTACTATTAAATATTCTATGATGCTGCACCACTAGCGATTTCGAAAACCTTTTATTGTAGTAATGCAAATATATGTGTAATATATATAAACAATATCTCAAGTAGCCGAATTACATATGAGGTGGATCAGCACACATAAAAAGTTTGGGAAGCCCTGTTGTCATATATGTTCTTTGTAGTTTATCATTGTTTATTTTAGTACTGTATACATTTTTTCCCCCTTTTTTTTGTATATGCCTCAGCTGCAAACCTTCAAAACTGCAGCCCCATGTAAGACGGTGCAGGATCTGACCTCAGGGGCAGCCATGTCTCAGGCTCTGCATCAGATGTGAGTGCGTTTACATTTGCTTGACATTTATTTACTGGCATGCTTTTATCCGACACGGCTCATATAGATTTTGTCATATTTATTTCATTACCCATGACTTCAACGTTGCTGGTGTACTACCAGTTCATCTGCAGTGCTTCTTTGAGTCATTCACACTTTTTTGTTTGTATGTTTCTTGTTCTACTAAATCAGATATTTTTTTTTCCAGGTCAGCATTACAGATTTATATCTCAGCTTGTCAGTGTGTGAATATTTTATTACTTGCAGTGGGTTGTGGGTAGTCCCAGAGTCATATTACCTGTAACAAATTACATTTAGTGAAATTTCTATATTGTTATCAGAGATTCTGGATAGCCTGAGAGTGTGATGTAATAAAATAAGAAAGGATGAGAACAATACATATTTGATTTTGCCCACTGATCTGAATTAAAAAAGTCTGTCCTGCACTGATCAATTAATTACAATTACAGAGATCCTTCATGGTTCAATGAGAGCTGGATGGCCCGAATTAAAGAGGATGTTGGAGATAATGTGAGACTCAAGGTAGACTTATTTTACGCCTTGGTGCTTAAATATAATTTTGAGAGCATGCCAAATATATATATATATATATATATATATATATATGTTTCTCTCTTCATTTTCACAGATGAACAATCTTAAAAAGATCATGCAGATGATTGTTGATTATTATAATGAGGTAGGTGACATGCTGTTTAAGATATTATCAGTCAGGCTTTAACTCTGAGTTAACCTTTCCTCTGCCTACAGTCACATGTTGGGCGGTTTAATTTTGTAACTGTGTTAATGCCTGCGAACTTATTTTCATAATTAGTTTTAAAGAAACAATAACCAAGCTTAAACGGATTCATTGTAATAATGAGTGTGTGTTTTGATCACTTTGTGTTCAGGTGCTGGCCCAGCAGATCACAGATTTCCCTCTGCCTGATCTTTTGCGTGTGGTAGAGCAGTCTGATCAAGTAGAGCTGGGACGCCTCCTGCAGCTCATTCTGGGGTGTGCAGTCAAATGTGACAGGAAACAAGGTAACTAAAAATGGACAGTTCACCCAAAGCTCAAAATGCTGTTATTTACTATCATTATTTAGTGCTATTTTCTTGGGGTTGCATAAATATTTAATAATTTTAACCTGTGTTTTGTTGTTCAGAGTACATCCAGATTATCATGACTTTGGAGGAATCTGTACAACATGTGGTGATGACTGCTATCCAGGAGGTCAGATTAATTCTGTTTGCGTGTTTTTGAGCGCTCATATGTATATTTTCTTTTAAAAAGAAAAAAAAATTAATTTCAAAGCTTTTCGTATTGATTACAGCTTATGAGCAAAGAGCACATGTCTCCGTTAGGAACAGAACATCCTGGAGATGTTGACCAACAGGTAGGAAATACACACATACAGTATAACACTGTCAGTGTGAGAACAAGAGTGTTGGTATTGTTGTTAAATGTAGTATCTTGTAGTATTGTTCAATGATGCCGGTTTTTTTGGTAGTTAAAGAAAGCCTTGGAGGATCTGACTGAAGTCGTGGCAGAGAAAGAAGAGTTGGCACTGCGCTGTCAGGAACTTGACATGCAGGTGAGATTCCAGTTGCAGTTAAACAGGGGGTTTGTATTAATAAAGATGCAATAATATTAGGAATGTTAAAAGTCACACGTTAATACACAGTAATACAGTAATAAACAAGATAAAAAAAAGTTTGATTTCAGTTGTAAAGCAGCTCTACAAAAAAGCAGGGTCATTATAACTGTCATTGCAGCAAATTTTTATTAATTCTGAACTCAATTCGGCTATAAAGCTGCTTGACAACTATTGATACTGTGACAAAAAATAGTTCATGCATGGAAAACAAAATGGCACATAAGTAGTTATTTTTGTTTCTTTTTTTTTAAATACCAACATACACGGGTGCAGAAAATTATATTCAGTAGCTGTCTATATATAAAGGCATTGGTCAACGAAATCCAGAGACAGCATTTGCTTTAGTGGCTGTGTTTGCAGCCTGTAAGTGTCAGTGAACAGCATTTCTGCTGTTTCTGTTCATTCACCTTCATGGATGAACAGATTGTGCCTCTAAGTGCAGGTATTTTTTGTTTGTCTCTGCAGAGGCTGACGTGTTTTTAGCTTTACAAAGAAATAATCTGCCATGTACAGTATTTCGTTCAGTGTTTAGGCATACATAACACTTTTGGAAATTGTGGTAGATATAGTACATTTAAAGGTCATTTGGGGGAATTGAACTGCTGTTAATTTTCCTGTGCACACAAATGGGTTAGAAATTCATGTGTTGCTGATTCTTGACAGATTGAGTTGTAAAAGTATCCATGACCTATGAGAGGTAAGTCTAAACAAATGCATGGCAACCTAGCCTAACTAAAACTAAAACTAAACACTGCGTTGCCAACTAACCAATCTAACCACTGAAAAACCGGTCTTATCTGGGGGTTTTGCGTGGCAGAAAGAGCTAAAACAAGAATGCAATGCATCTGCTGTTGGGGTGTCGGAGGTTTAACATGCTTTACATTAACAGTGGATTTGCAATTTACATTGCAATTTGCAAATTAAATATATAACTGTCATTTTTGAGTTTATGTGTCTACACACCACTATAATGGATAAATTATTTAATATTCAGTTTTGAAGGGTATTTTTCCATTTTGTTAACTGGTTTATTTCCTTTTGTGGTAAGTAGTTGGGCAGAGCAATGCTAATCTAGTTGTAAGCTCTCTTAAATCAGTATAATTAATTTTTTTCAAAAACCTTTATATCATCCTCTATACATGCACTACCATTCAAAAGTTTTTGAAGTCAGCAAGATTTGAAAAAAAAAAAATAATAATAATAATAATGCATTAAATTGATCAAAAGTGACAGTAAATGTAAAAGTACGTGTAAAAATGGGTCGCACATTTCACAGAAACCTTAATTTATTATTATGAAGTCTTGGCATGTTCTTTTTTTTTATGGTCTCTGAAAGATCATGTAATGTGAATGCTTGATCAATGGCTGTTGAAAATCCATCTTTGCCATCACAAAAGTAAATTACATTGTAATATATGTTAAAATAGAAAGTTTTAGTTTTTAATTCTTACTTTATTTTTTTATCAATTAAATGCAGCTTTCGTGGGCACAAGATACTGACCCCACACCATTGAACGGTTGTGTACATAATACACTACAACCCAATATACCATACCTGACTTTTGTACTGTAGGTCATACTTCACGTGTCTTCACATAGTAAACATCAGCTTTTCCAGAAAGCCCTCATATTTGCCATTTAAACAGGTGACAATACTACAGGAGGAAAGGAACAGCCTCCTAGCTGAAAATGACCTCTTGACTGATCGAGCCAGTCAGCTTGACACTTTTGATGACCCCAGCACTCCATCAGGAAGGAAGCACAGCCAGCTACAACTACAACTAGAGCAGCTTCAGGAGGAGAACTTCAGGTAGACACAGTGTAACTGGCCAAATATTGTCTGTAACCTGCTTGATATTAAATATTCTTGTGGATGCACAAGAAAACAAGAAGTGAAGTAATGAACCAAGCGTGGGTAGAATGTGTCAGTTTGAAATAGGTGTAAATAATGAAAGTTTGTGTGTGTGTGTTTAATGACCAGGCTTGAGGCAGCTAAAGATGACTACCGCATCCACTGTGAAGAGCTGGAGAAACAACTAGTGGAGCTTCAGCATCAAAACGATGAACTGACCAGCCTGGCAGAGGAGTCACGATCGCTTAAAGATGAATTAGACATATTAAGGTGTGTGCTAGGTCAGTGGCTTTTGGCAGTGTTTTTTTTTTTTTTTTGGGAAGTCTTTATGATTGATTGGTTTGTTTAGGAGCTGCTCTGACAGGGCAGTCAAGCTAGAGGCCTCTGTTGAGACGTACAGGAAGAAGTTAGAAGATCTAAGTGACCTCAGACGGCAAGTGAAAGTTCTGGAAGAGAAGAATATGACTTACATGCACAACACAGTGAGCCTTGAAGAGGAGCTACGCAAAGCTAATGCTGCAAGAGCTCAGTTAGAGACATATAAGCGACAGGTAACAACATGCTAGAAAGTTTTAGGAATTATGAGAAAGGTAATAAGCGAAAGATGAGGTAAAAGATGCACTGCTTTGTTTTTGGAACTTTAGGGACAGGAGCTCCACAGGAAACTGTCTGATGAGTCCCGTAGGGCTGATAACCTGGCTTTCGAGATGAAGAAATTTCAGGAGAAATATGATGCTTTACTAAAGGAGAAAGAGGTAGAAAGACATATTCACCTGGAATTACTCGTACGCGTGCCCGAAGCGTGTGATAATTGTGTTTGTGTGTGATTCATCAGAGGATCAGCATCGAGCGGGACACTCTCAGAGAGACTAATGAAGAGCTGCGATGCACTCAGGCCCAACAGGACCAGCTATTACAAGCAGGTATGTTTGTAGATACCACACCTGGAGATGGTGTCATGTGCTGCTAGGAAAAGATTCCATTTGAATGATGTCTGTCGCTCACAGACATGGATCAGTGCTGATGGGCTCTGCTAAGAGTGATAACGGTTCCTCCACTCCTGTGATTCGTTTGGCAAAGCCCATTTAAATTTTAAGCAAATCTGCTTGTTCAGAGGAAGTGCAGCCTGTTAAATTTATATTCCGACCACAGCGCAGCCTTGAGCCCAGCTGAAGTGATCTGTCTGGGATGCTTCACAGCTCAGTAAACTCAAACTGAAAATTTAGCTTAGAAGCTGGTATTAAACTTGAACATGTGTTTTTTTTTCACACTTCACAGGAAAGTATCAAACAGGAAGTCCAAGCCATGATAACCTGGCAGCTGAGATGTTGCCCATTGAGTACAGGTATGGTGTTTATATAGGAAGTGAAGCATGAACTTTTTTCTTTTTTTCCTCTGATCTTTTCTTTGCATGGAAAGTTTAAATGAATTTTGCGCAGAAATATCTTCATATTTGGTAGTCTGATCAAACGAGTGGAGGAGGAGATGGTTTGCTACTGTTTTTAATATGAAAAGACTAGTATTCTAAACCTTTCATCTTTACATACATCTTGGCTATGATTGTAGTATAATAAAATACATGTATATGTTGATGGGAATTTCTGCTTCTCCAGGGAAAAGTTCATTCGTCTGCAGCATGAGAACAAGATGTTGCGCCTGCAGCAGGAGGAGTCTGAGAACGAGCGCATAACTGAGCTTCAGGAGCAGCTGGAGGTGGCCCGGCGTGGACGCAGCCACCTGGACACTGAGAATAGGTACATATTGACATAATACATTGAATATAAACTTACATGAATGTACATGATCTTTTCTACATATGAACATGTTGTTTTATGTGTATTAAGGTTAGACAGAGAACGAATCAGTGAACTCCAGCAGCAGGTAGAGGATCTGCAGAAGGCCTTGCAGACACAAGGAACCAAACCTGAAGATGTAAGTGTGCTTTTAGGCCACTTGTTAGTGCTGTTTTTGCACTTTTTGTTTTGTTTTATTTTGCTATATGATCTCTAGTCTTCTGAAAGTAGTATTTTTTTATTAAAAAGTCGCAATGTATGTTTGCTTTCATACAGTCTCATCTGAAAAGAAAGCTGGATGCTCATATGTAAGTTTAGACATTCAATCAAATTCAATTTTTGTTGTTGTTTCAGCTATGTTTGTGGATCCTATGCACTTTCTGGCATGGATGGTCTTTTTTTTTTTCAGGGTGCAACTAAATGAAGCACAGGATGAAATTATGAAGAAGAAAGAGCTGTTGGAGGACCTCCAGCCAGATGCTACTCAAACCAGTTAGCTTTTAACTTTCGACCTGACCTTATATTTTATCCCACATAGTTTTCATGACACTCACCCACCATTAGCTTTGTGTCAAACTGTAAACTTCTCTCTTAGTCAAAATAAAGCTTTAGAGATAAATGTCACTTTTAGGTGTGAAGATGGATGAGCTGGTTGCAGCACTTAAGAAGAAAGATGAGGACATGAGAGCGATGGAGGATCGATACAAGATGTACCTGGAGAAAGCCCGTGATGTACTTGCATTAACTTCAGCTCAAAAATACATAACCTGCTTTACCACTGACTGTCTTGTTCTCTGGTCTGTTACAGTTTTGTAGGCATTTAAAAGTCAATATTTTCATGTTCGTGGATCATGTAAAATTAGGAGCTGATCCAAATTTGATATATTCTCTTATATTCTGCACATCAAATAACAGCAGGTTTAACCAAACAATAAATGCATACTTGCATAATGAAAGCTCATTTACTTGCCTTATTAAAACAGAGTTTATTACTTATATATTCTAATGATTATACATCATATTGTGCATTTCTAAGGTGATTCGAGCTCTGGATCCCAAGCTAAATCCAGCCTCAGCAGAGATTCAGTCACTGAAGGTGCAGCTCTCTGAGAAAGATAAGAAGATCATTGCTCTGGAGGTAGAACAGCCATTTCTTCTCTGTTTTACATGTTATTTAGATCTAGCATTTTCAGATTGACTTTCTCACTTGCAGTTGAATTCTTTTTGTTGTTACTGATCTAATCTTCTCTTCTTTACTCAGCGGGAGTGTGAGCAGGCCAAACTGAGGGAATATGAGGAGAAGTTAATTGTGACAGCTTGGTATAATAAGGTACAGTGATAAGACTCAGTAGTTTACAAAGTAAAGTGTACATTCAAGAGGCTGTTATTTAAATATTTATTTAGATATAATATACTGCAAGCCATTTAGTTGTTTGTATATTTGAATTTAATGTGCTGCAATTAAAGATGATATAAGAATTAATTATTTATGTATGTGTTATTATGTATATGTAATGAAGCTATTTTGAAAAAATTTAGAAGAATATTGGCTACCCTGTAAGAGTTGAGACAAATAAAAGGTGAATAAATTATTACATGAATAATTGTTGGGTGACTGTCACTTAAAAACGTTAAAATTGAAATAGATGTCGTGAAATATCTAAAACTTTAAAAGAAACCGTCTGCTCTCTATGTTCTGACATTTTCTTTTGTCATTTTGTGCCAAACGCAGAGTTTGAACTTCCAGAAGATGGCGATGGAGTCACGACTTGGCGGGCGATCCAACTCTATAGTGCCGCCCGGCCAGTCCTTCCTGGCTCAGCAACGTCAGGTGACCAGCGCCCGGCGCACCATGTCCATCAACGTGCCTGGCTCTTCTTCCAAGTAACCTTGTCCTCAGTACCTCCCAGCTTCCTGCTCTTCTCCTCCTTTCCCTCACATGTACACTCAAGTGACCTTAAGTACACTTCTAAACAAGGGGGACAAGCATGCCATGATGAACATTAGCGTGTCACCACGTGATCACTCTCTACAGTTACACATGTATAAAAATGTGGGGGCCAGAACTCTGAAAAAAGTTACTTAATCAGCACACAGTTATGTACAGTAGCAGTCTTTTTCACTTTCAGTACTAAACGAACACCTGTAACAGTCTGCAGCAGGGTCACTTCTGAACCAGCATCCACACTAAAGGTCACAGGTCAATCTTTTGTCAGGCTCACTCAGATTGTGCGGGAAGAAATGCATTAAATGCGTCCTGTAATGGTACAGTAGCATGCATGCTTTTGCTAGAAATGACTTCCAACGATACACTATGCAGCCGTGGAATATTTGTAATCGCGCAGGTATGTTATTTAAAACATTGAAAGTATATGCAGACTACACATTTTGCCCTAGCCAATCAAAATTCATCGATCAGGATGACAATGTATTTGGTGCTGGACACCAAAGTTCTTAGTTTGTTCCAATTACAGTGACTTTCTCAAACAACGACGGCAACATGCATCGAATATACATTAATGTATTCATTAAAAAGACATGCATATAATCACTCTAATTGATTAAATCTGAATCCAGGTGCTTCATTCAGTTGGTTATGGTATTTTGTATTCAGTTGACTGTGATAGGACTCTTGCATGCTCTTTTAACAAGCAGAAGGGCCTTTTTTTAATCCACTTAATGTTTCCTGTCTGTGTGAAGACCTCAAGTATCAGGATTTGAACACCAGCACAGAATTATAGCAGGCCATAACAAACCGCAGTGATGGCTTTGAATGTGTTGTACGCCGCTCTATATACATGCGTGACTTGTAAAGCATAACTGCATTGTGAAATGGCTTTTGCTGTATTGTGAAAATCTGCTCCTGCTTGGGTTGACCGGACTGCTAATAGATAAGCTGTTGCGTTTCGAATAAAACACACTCTGTTTATGTTGGGAGATACAGTAATATTAACTCAGTTTTAAATGCTAAGGTTAATCATTGCGGTTCTGATTTGTTTTTTCTGGTGTTTTATTTGATTAGGCTTTTTGGGCCTGTTGTGGGTAAAGGATCGTGTTTTTTGAAATGCTAATATTTATATATGGTGTGTTCAAAGGAAGAACTCTTAAATTTGTGTACTCAATTTTATGAGCACGGTCATTGTTGGTGATGATAAATAATAAGATTGGATTCATATGTTAGAGTAATATTTGGAGTTAAAGAGCACTTGCCGCCTTCATTTACATGTGACGAATAAACACTCTAAAGTTTGTTTTGCAATGCTGCCTTCTTGCGTTTTATTAAATCTTTATCCAAGTCTAACCACTAGATGGCGGCTAGTTCAAACATTTCCCGCCGCACGTCACTAACGGTGCTAAAGATTTGAATTTGAATAAATGAAATGTATGACAACGAAAAAAACGTACTATGTTATGGTATGCACGGGTGGTATTTGCCTTCACACGACTGCATACTAAAATCTTTGTTTTAATTATCAGAAAACCACCAGCCAACACAAATGAATGAGGCAATTTTTCCTTAGCCTTGACAGGGCACACAAAAACGTCAGCACAAACAAATTGTGACGTGACAATATGGATTTCAACATTGTTTATTATCATTGCGTTGCATTCTTTGCAGACTAATATCATTATCTGTAACCTTAAAAACATGAACTTCATCCCCATTATCCCCTTCAAATCAGTGCCAACAGGTAGCTGACTATATAATGTTTAACTTGTTGCAATGACCTTTTCTCTTTCCTGTTTCTCCCCCCTAGGGCAATGTTCACCCAACACTATTAGGTTTTGTAAAATAGGCATTACTAAGCAGGTTTGATATAGGAACTAAAGATGTATTCTACTGTTAATCAAACAAAAAGTGAGTCGGCAATGAAAGACCATATTCTCAGAAAGACCATGTTCAGTTTTTTAGACATGTTAAACCGACACAATTTCAACTTAATTATATTAATTGAATTATTGCTGTAAAAGAATTCCCATGGTGAGTAGGCTATGGTTTGTTCAGCGTGTTTCTGCATGGACCTTGAAGGGGTGCGGGGTGCGCGATATTCCTATCACTCCATCAAGGTTGAGTTTCTCACCCTCTACAGCTGAAAATCGAAATTTTCTGAATAAAATGACAAGGAACAGGAAGAGTTCCGTTCTAGCGAGCTGCTCCCCCAAACAGACCCTCTTTCCTGTGAGAGAGACAGAGTGAGGAGATGTTAATGTAAATAAGCTTAATTATTGTTATTGAAAAAAAAATATTTTGCTCAGAAATGCTGCATTTATTTGATCAAAATACATTAAAAACAAATATCGTGAAATATTTTTTTATTTAATAATGAATAATTTAAGCATTGGTTACTTCAGTCTTCACTTTCACAAGTTTGGATGATATGCTGCCTAATATTTTTGTATTTCTTGATGTATAGAGAGTTCAGAAGAACTGTTTATTTTAAATAGAAACGTTTATAACAATATAAAAATTAAAAGATTAATGTGTTTTTTCTGAAAAAAAAAGTATGCAATTTTTTTCAAAGACAAAAAAAAACTCGAACTCCAAACCTTTTGAATGGTAGTGTAATTACTTCATAAGAAAGTCTCTTTTGGTACTTCTGTTTATACTTTACCTGCAGAAAAGGGCATGAATGCATCCCGCCTCACAAACTTGCCCTCTTTGTCTAAAAAGTGTCCAGGATTAAACTTGAAGGGTGTCTCCCATTCGCTCTTATCAAAAAGAACAGAGTGCAGTATGGGTAAAATTGCTGTACCCTGGTTGAAACAATAATATAGGAAGAGTTAGACTTCATATTGTGACACATTATGACATTAATCCCTTTCAAAGGGAACCAGTTTTGAATCTTTAGGAACTGTTTTGGAAGTACTATCATTTTTACAATAAGATATTGATGATTTTAATGTTAGCCAAATAAATTAACTGACTATTGCCCACCTTTGGGATGAAGCACTCTCCAATGGTTGTGTCTTTGTCAGCCACCCGCAAGCCATTCATTGGTATAACGTCTCCAAATCTCAGGATCTCATGGAGGACAGCTTCAGTGTAGGGCATATTGGCCTTGTCAGCTATACTTGGCTCCCTAGAGCGTCCAATCACTCTGTCTATCTCCTCCTGGACTTTTTCTACAGTTAATAACACAAATTCGAATGTAAGTTATCTATGTATTATGCATAGACTCGTAGAAGTGTATTTTTCACCTTGTACTTCTGGGTAAGTAATGAGGTATATGAGACCCCAACACAATGTGGTGTATGTAGATTCAGTCCCGGCTAGAAACAGGTCTAGAACACATGGAACAATGTTTTCTTCGTTAAAACCATCTGTTGTTTCATGTGGCTTCTGTTCAGAGATGGAAGAAGTCCAATTTAAAGTAAAGTTGCTGTATTCCTACAAATAAATGCAAGTGAAAGAGGCTAGTTTGAAGTGTCATTTTAATAGCTGTATTACCTGCATTATCTCAATAAGGAAGCTGTCGATGTAGTCCCGAGGCTCTGAGGGATCCAGTTCGGCCTTGTGTTTGACAACAACCTCTTTAACGAAGGCTTGCAATAATTTGTAGTTCTTGAACATGTCGTTGTGCGCCCCAGGAAGATGCTTCATAATGGCTGGAAATGCTTCATAGAGCTGAAGGAAAAAGACTTTTATTTACTCATGTGTCTGGTGCTGCAGGACCAGGATTAATTCTGAATGGATATTTGAGGAATAGTTCACCAAAAGATGAAAATTTGTTTCTTCTACAGAACAGATTTGGAGATGTTGCTCGCCAATGGATCCTTCTGAAGGCACACATTCACCACAGAGGACCTGTCTGCAAGCACATGATATAATGCTGCATTTCTCCAAATCTGTTCTGATGAAGAAACAAGCTCATCTAAATCTTAGATGGGCTAAGGGTGAGCAGATTTTCATTTTTGAATGAACTATTCCTTTCAAAATTATTTACCTGACCCCAAATGGAGCCCTCTATTTGAATATTTTTAGATATGTATTTTAGCATTGTCCTGAACTGGTGATCTGCATAATCAAATCTCTGGCCAAACACCATTTGACAGATGATATTGGAAACAGCATTGTTGAACAGGGTTGCTGGATCAAAAGCAGCTCCTGAGAAGGACGAAAACTAAAATGAGTTATGTTGTTTACCTTAATTTGATTCTTCTATATGTGAAAACCAGGTATTGTGTACCTTTCTGATTGTCAATCTCATCTAGCAAGAAGCGGCTCTCTTCACAGATGGCCAGCTCCATTGTTTTCTTTCCCAAGCCAAAGTTCCTCAGTGCTGACATAGCAAAGCGGCGTTGCTTCTTCCACATTTCACCATTACTGAAGAAGAGTCCAGCTGCCCGGATAAATCAGTACATAATCATGCTCCATAGGATACAGAAATGTTTGTTTCCCAACATATAATCAGTTAAAGCTATTTTTTTTAATTAATTTTCTGTAAGACAAGTTTTTGCAGCCTTATACCAAACAGTTTGTGACAGTAACAAATACTTTTTAAAATATTTATTTTATAAGTAAATAACAGATCCAAATGATGTATCTACTTGAGTTTCACAATTTATAGGAATGTTTATCTTTTCTTACAGAGTTTGCCTCTCCAGATAAACAATGTTCCTTCTTGAATTTTTTTTTGATAGGTCATAACCATGTGACCTACCATTGCCTGAATAGACTCGTGATAGCACTGGACTGTAGGGCCGATCCACAAAGTTTTCAGCTTGAGTCACCAGGGCCTCTTTCACCAGTTTATAACCAGTGATAAAGATCACTTTGTCTCTTCCTAATCGCAGACTGAA
Source organism: Enteromius paludinosus (assembly GCA_032361165.1). Classification (NCBI taxonomy): domain Eukaryota; kingdom Metazoa; phylum Chordata; class Actinopteri; order Cypriniformes; family Cyprinidae; genus Enteromius; species Enteromius paludinosus. The sequence goes on from JAUMHQ010000083.1 coordinate 10,652,499, forward strand.
TATATTGTTGTAAGCATGGCCTAGCTGTGAGGAAAACATCATTTCAGCATGTGATTCGAACTAATGCAAATAATTGGCTTCATAAATATTCTTGTCAGCAAACTGCAATCGTCATCTCAAAGAAATGCATAGTTTAAACCACTGTAATGAAGTTATACGTTTTTATATACAAGTAAGTGTATTTATATAATATTTAAATAAAGGCAAAATCCACTATCATGCAGTCTTTATCTTACAATTTTTATGTTTCCTTAGATTTTAATAGTCCAATCCTACTAACCCACAATAATGTCAATATTGTCTGCTCACCTTTGTCAGATATATATGTGGCTCCTTGGAGTCAATGTTGAAGACATTTCCTAGGAATGGAAGAGACAGAGGGCTAGGTGGGAAATTTGGTGGGTTTCTGTTCTTCAAGTAGTCTGCCACCAAGAGAAAAGCCACTATGAGGAGCAGTAGTCCCTTAAAATCAAGAATCTCCAGAACTGCGGTTAACGCCATGACAGGCAAAGAAGGATATGAGTGGTTGCATAATGTATGTTGAACAGATAGCCTTTGTCCATGTGTTCAGCCTGCCACTCCCCTCACATCTGGCCCAACAGCTGGGCTTCAACAGTAAATGGATTGGGTTTTACACATGAATTAGATTACTCTTGTTTTGTGTGTCAGGTAATATGTTCATCAATTTTAATGGGAGGTGTTCCTCCGTTATTGAGAGAAACATGCAGTGAGGTGGACTATTGGAGTTTATGCCTTGCAATCTTGATATTTACTGTGATGTTAATGATTAAATCATTTTGAATCCACAAGGTTGCAGTGTAAACAGTGGACAAACGATATCAGTGTAAAACACATTAAGTTTTTGTCTGTAGTTCTGTTAACACTGCAAGTTTAGGAGGTTATGTTAATTGACCGATATTTCATTGAACTGTGAAATGGTGAATTATAAGCATGCTGCTTTACTCATTTTGGAAACCTGATAGCATATTTGAAAAGAGGATAAGATTAGTATAACCTGATATGGCCAAAACACTTTCCATACAAAGATCTCACAGGGCACAAAAGATAAAGGTATATTTTTGTACAATGTTTACCCCTTAATGGTACATATCAACACTTTAAACATGCATATTATCACTTAAAAAGTACATATTAGTTGATCACTCCAAGAAAAAAGGTTACATGTCTATAGGTTTAAAAAAAAGTAGAATTTATAAATCACGACAGGGTGAAGGGAAATAATACATTTATAGAATTAATTTATAGCACATATTCATAGGCCCGGTTTCACAAACGAGGCTTAGCTTAAGCCAGGACTAGGCATTAGTTTAATTAATAAATTTAAGCAACTTTTACAAAAATGCATTCTAAGAAAACATTACAGGTGTGCATTTAAACACAGAACAATGACACTGACATGTTTTAAGATATGTCAGAGCAAGATATTTTCATCTGAGACCGCTCAAACATGCAATTTAGTCTGGGACTAGCTTAAGCCTTGTCTGTGAAACTGGGGGATAATGTTTTAAAAGTTATGCATAATCATTTCATGCAGAACCAGTTCCATGTGTAGAGTAGAGAAAAGAGTTTAAGGTCGGTACACATTTCCTGTGTTTTGTACTGATGGTAATCTATGTAATGGTGGGGAATCTCGGAAGCAAAGACCAGGAGTCTCTTGGGAATCTTCTGCAGAGTTCTGAGCACATTGCGTGACTCCAGTTACTTGTTTTCCCATCTGTTGCCATCTTGTGAGAACTCGGGAGTAAGCGCAGAGACGTTGTGCATGCTTTGTGAACTTGATCTAACTGTAGACGTGTATGAACATTGTGTATATGCATGCTGTGGGTGATGCTTCTAGCATAAAACTTGCTATACTGCATACACTCATCCTCGGCAGGATTTGGCTCCCTTTATCTGAGATGAGCACAGAGCTTGTATGGCAAAGGGGCTTGTGTGAAGCCCACCTGGCTCTCCAGACTGGGCTCCTCACCAGGAGGAGGGCTGAACCTGAAGGTCTGCAAGAGGATGGTAAGTAAGATGAACAGCTCCATGTGAGCCAGGTACTCTCCTGGACACTGCCTTTTACCTGTCAATCCATCACAGTTGAATTACTTGGCTAGTACATATCTGTTTTACAGGTATGGTTTAAAATTGATTAAGGTGCTGCAGAATTCGGCAATGGAAGAACTGTACCTGCTGAGAAGGCGAAGAAGGCACTTCTCCTGCAGAACTGGCCTTGAGAGTCTAGAAAGTGTCCAGGGTTGAAGGTGTCTGGTGTTTCCCATTCGTGTGCGTCATAGAGCACTGATGTCAGATTAGTGATGATCACAGTCCCCTTAGAACAATACAGGAAGTGGTCATAATAATAGTGTTATTTAAAACTAATAAAAAATTTATATTTATATATACATATATAATATTAATAATAAGAATTGTATAATATAAAATAAATAAAAATGTTAAACACACCTTTGGTATAAAATAGCCTCCCAGAGTTGTGTCCTTTTTGGCAGTTCTAGCCATATTTAGAGGCACAAGGTTTGCTTTTCTGAGAACCTCGTGAATAACAGCATTGGTGTAATGCATGTTTGCTTTATCGGATATAGTAGGTGGACGGGAGCCAATCACCTGATCAATCTCTGCTCTGACCTTCTCTATTTAAGGAAACATTTTGAGAATATTGTCAAGATACAACAATGCACAGTTGTTTTGTCTGTTTTTACTGCTGGCGCTAAGTACGTATAATTCAAGTACCTTGAATATCAGGGTACTTGATCATGTAAAGCAGAGCCCATCGGAGTGTGTTGGTCGTTGTTTCAGTTCCGCCCTCAAACAAGTCCACCATGCACCACACCAGACTGTCAATGTTAAACCCTGCCTCGGTGTCATTCTTCCTCTAAGTCCCCAAATGAATCACAAAGACATGAATAAGTAGCATACGTAATATTCTTGGTTACAGTCCAACACATGCTGTTGATGCAGAGCTTGCTTTGTTTTACCTTCTCTGTTTCTGTCAGGTAGGCATCAATATAATCTCTGGGATTGTTGCTGTCCCAGTCTTGTCTGTGTTGCTCAACCTTCTCACTCAGGAAGTTTGCTAACTCTTGATAGTTTGAGATTATTGTCTGATGAGGACCTGGCAGCCATTTCATTATACCCGGGAAGGCATCATACAGCTTTAAAAAAAAAAAAAAAAAACATAAAAGCTTGATGTGTAATCAAGTAATCTCCATGTGCTTTGTACACACCTCGCTCATTAATATGGTATTATATGTGAAACATCTTATATGTTGTATTTTCAATGGATGCTACCTGGTTCCACACAGATCCTGTAAGAAACACTGACTCTGCGCTCAATTGTAGACGCTTCTGGAAATCGACATCATCATACTCATATCGATGGCCGAACACCAGGCTACCAATAACATTAGCCACTGCGTTGTTGATCTTGGCCAGAGGGTTAAATGGGCATCCTGTATGACGAGGTTAAAAACAATGACAGAATCATGAATACTTGCTGAATATTTCAAGTTTATTTTGAAATGATAAACTGTAGTCTATTGATAACAGCTCTACATATTAAAGAACCCTGCAGTAAACAGTTATTAAATGAAAGTACATTTCATTAATCTAAAGAACCTTTTTCCAGTATGAAATAGCGTTTTGTGCATTTGAAGGGTTCCATGGAAGTTAAGGGTTCCTCATGTAGATGGCTTCTTACCCTGCTCTTCCTTAAAGGCTCCACACAGGAAGTAGCACTCTCCTTGAATATGTTCTTCTAGAGCCTTTCTCCCCTCTCCAAAGTTCTTCAGGTGACCCATGGAAAACTGCTGTTGTTTCCTCCATGAGTAGCCATTGTTAAAGGACAATCCTTTCTCGGTCAGGGGTCGGCGTCAAAGACAATGGAAGAAAATTATGTTTAGACCTGGCTGTACAATGAGTGAGAATGTTTTTCTGTACTGTAATGATTAACATCAATAGTTTGCGTCTATTGAGCAAGAACACTTTGCTTATATGCAATTAAACTGTATACTTTATAGCAATAACCACCAAATAGACTGCTACTTTCTTTCCATATACTGTACGTTATACAGTAGCTGTTATTAAATGTGTTTCCTAGTCTCTTACCTCTGCCTTTATAAAGTGTGTCAAATAAAGGTGAAACAGGGCGGTCAGTGAAGGTTTCCCCTTGAGTGATCAAAACATCCTTCACCATTTTAAACCCAGACACATACACTATTTTATCACTTCCATTTCGGACACTGAAGATGTTCCCATACTTCTCAATCAGCTAAGAACATTTAAAAAATACATTAATTAAAGTACTAATCAAGTAGCGTATTAACATTATTAAATGATTAATTATTTCAGTGTTGTAATGAATTCATGAGTGCCTCACCTGGTCTACAGTTTTAAAGTTTACATCAGAGAAGACATTTCCTAGGATGGGTAGCGGCCGGGGTCCTGGTGGAAAATTTGCTGGATTTTTATGTCTGATCAAATCTATAAGCAGGTGCAGTAAACAAATCAAAAACAGAAAGCTTTTAAAATCCAGGCACTCGTATAGGGAATATAAAATCATGGCTGATTCTATGGGAAGCAGACTCCTCTGAAGTAGAGGGTGTGTGTGTGTGAGCGAGAGAGAAAGACCATGTGCACTGTTTATCTGAAAAGAGAGAGTTAATGTGGGCCTCAGCAGCAAGGGGCCAAACGAGCAGTGTGGGAGTCATTATTCAACCCTGTTATGTAATCAGTGTTTGTATTTCATGCTATTGGTTCCAACTAAAATAGAGCTCCAATTCAGCCTCTGTGTGAACCTTCTACATTCCAATGTCTACAGGTCATAAATAATGACTGAACTACATGAGACTGAAGAGATAAGCCATATGTGTACTATGCAGATATCTGTGCAATCGTGAGAATGCTAAAGTGTTTTAGTTGCACAACATGCTTCTTAATGCATGACAGTACAAAACACTACAGCTACAACATAATATAAATCCCTCTAGACTACTTATTCCTTTAGGAACAAAGGCCCTGTAGAGGCAAGTACCCACAAGCATTCATACATCACGTATGAATGCTTGTGGGTACTTGCCT
>JAUMHQ010000083.1:10664614-10676705 GCA_032361165.1 Enteromius paludinosus
GTTAAACAAGTGTAATTTAATCACAATAAACAACGTTTTCTTCCTGAGGTGCTTACACTTAAAATGAGCCGCGTCTCTGCTTTCCGCCATTTTTTTAATATGACGACTCCTCTCCCGGAGCCTCATGGGATAGGAAAGTATTCATGGTATGCCTACTATAGAATTCGGCTGGAAGCAGTAGGTCATCCGGGTACTTCTCGCCTACTGAATATCGGATACTATGAATTCAGACATACTACTTGCCTCGCATACTGTTTTTCACGTACTATATAGTAGGGCAGTAAGCAATTTCGGACGCAGCGTATGTTTCCAGGTATCATGTAATGGGGTAATGAGCAGCAGCTGGTGGTGATGATTACTGAATGAGAACAGGTGTGGGTGTGCAAAGCATGATGGGAAATTGAGTCCATGACAGAATGAGGTGTGGAGGATGCGGGTGTCCTCCAGTGCAGCTTGAGGGCACTCACGACAGAATCACAATTGGCAACTGTCCCTTATTTTCCATTTCTGAAGTTAACTGGCAACCCCAAATGATGATGTAATCATCTTTTGACTCCCCTGACTGTGTCACCTTGCTCAAAAAAACAAAACAAACCCCAGTTGTTGGAGAGAATAATGCATAAACAAAAAAACAACAACTCTAAGGCTAAAAATGAGTCCCACTCTGGCCTTGATGACAAATATAATTTTTTGGACATCTGTAAATCATTTACGTCAAGCATTAACACAGGTACCTTTTGTCCATCAAAATCATTCATACATGTAATGACACATTAAAATCATGATTATATTGCATTACATTGCAACAATATTGCATTTTGAAATATGTAATAATCATCCAAAAACATATCAGAAAGTATACTCCTACTGACTTTGTATAGTTTTAACGTGAGGTCACACACATACGATATGGACAAGGAACATTTGTAAACCATAACTCTCCCTCCAGAGTGGGTTCTTCTCCTGGACATTTGGAGAAGGTGAATCGCTGAAGCAGAGAAGTGAAGAACAGGAAGATCACCTGACGAGCCAGCTGCTCTCCCAAACACGCTCGCTTACCTGTGAGCACAAACCACTCATTGCTTTTGGTCTATTAACTTCAGTGTAGTTATGTACATCAAGTTTCAAATGTGTGTGATAGTTTTGTTCTGCTACACTAGTCCACAAAAAATCATTAGAAGCAAATCACACACTGAGATGCATGTAAATGTATATATAAAACAAAATATAAAACATTACCTGCTGAAAAAGGCAGGAACGCATCTCTTTTACGAAACTGGCCATTTTCATCTAGGAAGTGTCCTGGGTTAAAGGTGTCTGGTGTCTCCCACTCATCTGGATCATGCAGGACTGAAGACAGGTTTGTTGAAATAGAGGTGCCCTAAAAAGAAAGAATGAAAATGGGTGTGTCTGATTGTTGTGGCGAGCTAATCATTCCCAGCTGTGGCTCGTTTGCAGCTCTATTTAAGGTGTGCTAATGTCCTCTTGTGTTGTCAGATCCTTGGTGTTTGTCTCCTTGTGCTTGGCTGGCTTTCCTCCAGTTCCTGGTTCCCCATTCTTTGCCCAGGATCTCTCTATGTATTATTTGGCATCAGAGTTGGCTGCCGACTGCATCCCTGCGCTACTGAGTAAGCGAGCTGTCCCTAAGCTTTTTCTTCTGCACTTTCTTTGTGTATCTTGGATCTGTCCCAATAAAATGTTATTGAATATTGTTGCTATTACATACAATCTCTTGATTTGTGACAGAAGGATCTGACCACAAATGGATTCACTGGACACTACAGGATTTCAGATCTACAAGAGGAGCAGATGTTGGCAACAGGACATGCCGTGCAAGCACTGGTAGCGCAGGTGTCCAATCTCACCACCCAACTACAGATATTATGAGTCCAGAGTGGCTTTAATTGTTGACGCTGCTTTTGGGAAGGCTGTGGGAACCGATGGTGCTGGAGAATTTACATCCCTGCTGTTTTTTTCCCCGCCCCCCTCCTACAAGAGATAAAGAGGGTGTTTGATCATGCATTGGCAGGTTGCGTGGTGGCGCTAATGCTAGCCAATCTCTGGCAAGTAGATAGGACTGTCTCCAACTACTCCATAGAGTTCTGAACTCTGCCGAGCGGAGTGCTAGTGGAACGAGGAGGCACAGTGGGACATATTCCCGAATGGGTTGGCTGATCCTATCCAGAAGGAGATATTCACTCTGGAACTACCCACTAATCTTGATGGACCCTTCGCATGGATGCATGCCTCCAACAGCGCGATCAGCAAACCCATGCAGCTGGGGAAAGCTCCGCTTTCCCGTGTAGAGACAGAGCGCCAGAAGATGACAGATCTTTACATGCATTGTGGGACTGCGGGTAATTTTCTGGCCGAATCCCCACTAAAAGTGAAAACCCAGCAGTAGGACTGAGGCTGTTGTTGGGTGGAGTCTTGTTGAATAAAACCTTCTTTAATACTCTCCTCCCAGTAAGACTGCAATGGACAGCCAGTAGTCACAAGTGCAAGGTGCTATTGGACTCTGGAGCGGAAGGTAATTCTTTAGATATTGCCCTTGCTAGACACCTTCACATCCCTATGGTCCCGCTCGATATTAAGATTATTGTCAAAGCACTTAACGGACAATCTCTGCCTAGTATTACGCACTCCACCTCCCTCATGATGCTTGTCATGTCTGGCAATTACACAGAGAGGATTAAAAAAAATTTTCACTGAGTCTCCTCTAGCACTGGTTGTGTTGGGTCATCTGTGACTCACCCAACATAATCCGAAAGTGGACTGGGGCCAGAATTCCGTATCGGCATGGAGCGAATCATGATGATATAACTCTGTGGGCAAGCAGTTGAGTGACAAAACGTAGACTCTTTTAAAAATGAAAACCAGACTCACTCTGTATTTCTGGATATTTCATCATAAAAAGTTAAGGGATCATGCATAAGGAGGAGTTGGGAATGGAGGAGGGTAAGTGCATGTCTATGTGACAGACCATGGCAAGTGTGAGTACAGATGATCTTTTATATCTTATTAGTTGTAGTGGGAGGAGTATTCACAGTAAAGAATACTTATCCTTATCATTTGGTTCGCATAAGAGAAGGAGATGAGTGGAAAGCCGCGTTTAATACCCCCAGGGGGCACTTTGAATATCTTGTTATGCCTTTTGGTTTGTCTAACTCTCCCACTGTTTTCCAAGCACTTGTTAATGATGTGTTGAGAGACATGGTGGATCAGGTTGAAAAAAGTCTAACTGGATGATATATTGATATTTTCTTCTCTCCATGAACATAATCAGTGCATCAGGCGAGTCCTTTGTCAAGGCAGAGCAATGCATGTTTCATGCAGTTGGTTTAGTTTTTGGGCCAAATCATTTAGTCTAAGGGAACACGGATTAATCCTGACAAGGTTAAGGCTGTGGTGGATTGGCCTAGCCCTGATTCCTGTAAGGCCCTACAGAGGTTTCTGGGGTTCACCAATTTCTACCGACGTTTTATTTGCAACTTTAGCCTACTAGCCACTCCTCTGATTGCTTTGAGTACCTCTGAACGTAGCATCATTTGAGGATTCGGGGGTTCCCTTTATTGTCTGGACCGATCACAAGAACCTTGAGTATTTTAGATCCGCCAAACGCCTTAACTTACAGGCAGGCTCGATGGCCACTATGTTTCTGCCATTTCAATTTTTCACTTTCTTACCATCCAGGTCTCAAAAGCATTCAAATCAATCACAAATCATCTAACTCAATGCGCTGTCCTGCAATCATGGCCTCCTGGTAGAGATAGTTTCCAACAGAGAACCCCAGTTTTAATCCAAAATCAAAATTCAGTTGTACGCACATAACTCGTTACCAGTGTCAGCCACAAGCCTCTCACATTTTAAATGTAGTTTGGGTTAGCAGCCATCCATTTTTCCTAGTCTGTAATTTGAAGTCGCAGTCTCCTCTGTTCACGCTTTTGACCAGAGGTGCCGGCACTCTTAGAGAAGAACCTGAGAGACTCGGGTGGAGCTCCACTCCGTATGTAAAAAACTTGCTTTCAAATTTATTGGCCTGTTTCCTGTCACCCAGTGGCTACAGGAGCGTACAGGAGAATTCATCATGTGTTTCATGTCTCCAAATTAAAGCCTGTTTTTCATTCACCGCTTTATCCGCCTGCTCCGGTTCCTCCACCACTGAGACTTGTAGATGGGGAACCTACTTTTTCGGTCAATTGTATCCTGGACTTGAGACAGAGGGGATGTAGATTCCAGTACTTGGTGGACTGGGTACGTTACGGTCTGGAGGAGAGAAGTTGAGTTCCTGCCAGGGACATATTGGATCGTTCCCTTATTGATGATAACAATTAAAGGGCAGCCAGGAGGCACTTTTAGGTGAAGGGGTACTGTCACGGTCCATGGGATCTCATCCGTGTACTGTCTCCAATGTTTATGTGCGTGAGTGGGTGTGTCTGGGAATTCATACCTTAGGAATGAAGTATTCCCCTAGTTTCGTGTCTTTAGCAGATCTTTTAGGGAATCCCAGTGGAACAACATCTCCAAATCTTTGAATCTCATGAATAACAGCCTCAGTGTAGGGCATATCAGCTCTGTCAGCCACACAGGGTTGACGTGATTGTCCAATCACCTTTTCTATCTCTGCCTGCACCTTTTCTGAATGGGAAACACAAGTTTGTCATTAAGTAGTAACAAAAAAACCTAGACTGTTTTAAAAATGAAAACCAGACTCACTCTGTATTTCTGGATATTTGATCATAAAAAGCAGACCCCAGCGTAATGTAGAAGCAGAGGTCTCTGTCCCGGCCTCAATCATGTCTAAGCAAAATATCACTAACCCTTCTACGTTAAAACCAGCTTTGGGGTCACTCTTTTTCTGTGAAAAAAAAACAAGTAAAAAAGTACTGAATGATTCAAAAACGTTATTACAACAAGAAAATAACACATTTTATTATCTGTACCTTTTCCATATCAGTCAGATAGTTGTCTATAATGTCACGAGGATTTAAAGGGTCCCAGTCCTCTCTGTGTTTAATGATCTCTCCTCTCAGGAAGTCTGTGATGATCTTATAGTTGGAAAAAATTGTCTGATGGGGGCCAGGTAAGTACTCCAAGAGCCAAGGACAGATATTATACAGCTGTAAAAGATGACATAATTGGGGATGAATATAGATATTCACTTAGAAATATCTCACCGGACATTGGAATTTGAAAGCAGCTTCTAATCAGTACCTGTGCTCTTGGAGAGCCCAATAACTTAACGCATTCAGTGTCAAGACGCAGGATTCTTTGATAACATTCATCATGATAGTCAAAGCGTTGTCCAAATATTAAGCAGGCAACAGTATTTGAGACAGCACCGTTTAATACGTTCAGAGGGTTGAAAGGTCCTGTTTGAAAGAAAGCATGGGAAGCGTGCAAACTGTTTTCATTGTTCTTTGCCACACTGAAGTAGTTTTCCAGTTAGTGAGACGTTTACACCATACCCTTTTCTGTCTTAAAAGCTTCACAAAGGTAGACAGTCTCTTGCTGGATGTTGTGCTCAAGGCTTTTCTTCTCCTGTCCAAACATCCGCAAATGGAAGGCAGCAAACTTCCTTTGTGTCCGCCACAGGTATCCATTACTCATTGATATACCTATATAATGATGAAATCTAATTATCAGTATCACCAGAGAATTTATTTTTTATTTTTTTTATCATAAATGTAATTTTGGTAAGTGTACATACCAACTCCCTTAAAAACTTTGTGGAAAAGAGGGATATTTGGACGCTCAACAAAACTGTCATTCTGAGTAACGAGAGCCTCTTTTACCATTTTATATCCGGATATGATTACTACTTTTACACTGCCCACTCTTAAGCTGAACACCTTCCCATAGACTTCAGCCAACTGAAATGAAAACATTTCGTTTATTTTATTCACATCTGAAATATTTTGACAGACCTGCAAATTAAAACCAAATGAATTTAGCTCCTACCTTATTCACACTCTTAAAATCCATCTTGGTGAACACAGTTCCCAGGAATGGCAGGGCCCATGGACCTGGAGGGAAATTGGAAGGTTTCCTATTTTTGATCAAATCAACAAGAAGCAGGAATATAAAAAATAATATGACCCAGCTTTTAAAATCAAAGCTGTCATAGATCAAGTGCAGGAACATGATGACAGAGGAAATGACAGGTTCCCTATGTCTTATTGTAACTTTGTGATCCTTATTGGTATAAATACTTTTGTATACGACAAAGGGAGGAGTACAGATATATTGCATAAGGCAGATTCCACCAAGGTGGAGAACGAAACCCTAGGGAAACACATTTATCAAAAGTATAAATTCTGTAGATAAGAACGTGTTATTACACGTAGGCAACATGACAGTTTGCCTGACATCTAGAGTTTTTTCAAACTGTGTTAATATTTTATTTTGCTTTAATCATGCATGCACATACAGTAATATCATTTGTCTTGTCTTTTTACTTTTTTCTGTGCTTTTATATACTTTAATTTGTACAATAATTACAAACTCATTACAGAGGACAAGGGTGAATCATTAACTTGAACCTAAGTAACATAAATCGCATGACTGTCACAATGATGCTGCATTTTGAAAAAAGAGATATCTTGTGACAAATGGAATGCCCAGTTGTGATTTTTTTACATTAAAAGAACACAGCAAATAGTATTCAACTTAGTATAGAACTTTTATTAATACAGTATATTCGATATGCATGTTGTAATATATGACATACATACATACATCAGAACAAATAAAAATGTAGACATTAGTACTAAGTGGTAGCCTACTTTATGGAAACATAAAGAATGCGTACTTACATAATAGCTACTCTATCATAGCAGGTATCCATAAACATGTTACAAAAAAATGCATGTGCAGCCTCTAACGTGAGGACAGACACATACGGTATGGAGCAGGAGCGTATGTGAACCATATCTCTCCCTCCAGACTGGGTTCCTCTCCTGGACATTTGGAAACGGTGAATTGCTGCAGCAGAGAGGTGAAGTATAAGAAGAGCTCCTGACGAGCGAGCTGCTCTCCCAAACACGCTCGCTTACCTGTGAGATGCCATCAGCCGAAGTTAAAATCATAACGTGGCACGGACAAATGTCATGTATTCAGCCAATATCAAAGTGGATTAAACACAGGCATATTTGAGAAGTTTGCACATTACCTGCTGAAAATGGCAGGAACGCATCTCTTTTCCGAAACTGGCCATTTTCATCTAGGAAGTGTCCTGGGTTAAAGGTGTCTGGGGTCTCCCACTCATCCGGATCATGCAGGACTGAAGACAGGTTTACTGTAATAGAAGTACCCTAATATAGAGAGAATGAAAACTTCACTTTTTTAGACAGGACCCCTATCCTAAATAGAATAGAACAGAATTCATACCTTAGGGATGAAGAATTTCCCTAGTTTTGTGTCTTTAACAGCTTTTTTAGGGAATCCCAGAGGGACAACATCCCCAAATCTTTGAATCTCATGAATAACAGCCTCAGTGTAGGGCATATCAGCTCTGTCAGCTAAACAGGGTTGACGTGACTGTCCAATCACCTTGTCTATCTCTGCCTGCACCTTTTCTGAATTGGAAATAAAAATATTACTTTTAAATTGTGTGTGAAAGCTTCTGGACCTGACGCATTTCCAAGCTAACTTAAAGATGACATATATAATACATGCTACAAATGATTATTCCTGGTTTGGCAATCAATATTAACCTTGGACTTCTGGGAACTTCATCATGAAAAGTAGACCCCAGCGCAATGTTGTAGTTGCGGTTTCTGTCCCGGCCTCAATCAGGTCTAGACAAGTCACCACTAATCCTTCTATGTTAAAACCAGCCTCTGGGTCACTCTTTTTCTGCAAAAGTGGGAATAAGTACAAAAATATGCAAAAACTCAGACTTACAGTAAGTTGAGCGAAATGCAGTACCTTGTTAAAAATAAAATTCCACTTTAGTTACCTTTATCATCTCAGTCAGGTAGTTGTCTATTAAGTCACGTGGGTTTAAAGCGTCCCAGTCCTCTCTGTGTTTAATGATCTCTCCTCTCAGGAAGTCTGTTATTTGCTTGTAGTTGGAAAAAATTGTCTGATGCGGGCCAGGTAAGTACTCCAGGAGCCAAGGACACACATTATACAGCTGTGAAGGATAACATAATGGTTGATGATTACAGTTTTTAATATAATCAACTGAAAGGTTATGAAAGCAGTGTCTAAGGATGCTGTTATGAATCAGTACCTGTGCTCTAGGAGAGCCTATTAACTGAACGCATTCAGTGTCCAGACGCAAAATTCTTTGGTAATATTCATCATGATAGTCAAAGCGTTGTCCAAATATTAAGCAGGAGATGATATTTGAGACAGCACTGTTTAAGGTGACCATGGGGTTAAAAGGTCCTGTTTGAGAGACAAAAAAAACTTTATGTTTAGGTATACATACGTGTATTTATATACATTTTTATCTCCAATTTATAGTTCTATTCATAGAATTCTCCAGACATCTAAACCATACCCGTTTCTGCCCTAAAAGCATTACAAAGGTAGACACATTCTTGTTGGATTCTGAGCTCAAGGCTTTTCTTCCCATCTCCAAAGGACCGCAAATGGGAGACAGCAAACTTCCTATGCATCCTCCACAGGTAACCATTGCTAAGTATCGTACCTTCATAATATGAAAGAATTTCAATAAATGGGTACTATGACTGAATAATGAACCTTAATTATATGCATAAAATCATTATAGTTAGTGTACTTACCAATTCCTTTAAAAACTTTGTGAAACAGAGGAACTTCTGGACGATCGACAAAACTGTCAATCTGAGTAATGAGAGCCTCCTTTACCATTTTATATCCAGAAACAATAATAATTTTCTCACTGCCCACTCTTAAGCTGAATATGTTCCCATAGACTTCAGCCAACTGCGATTCAAAACATACAGACAACCTGATAACATATTCACTGACCATTTTTACTCAAGATACAACCCTGTCTAAACATTCATTGGAATGCAAATCAACATACAAGTTCCTCCTACCTTATTCACGTTCCGAAAATCTATCTCGGTGAACACATTTCCCAGGAACGGTAGAGGCCAGGGTCCTGGTGGGAAACTGGAAGGATTCCTGTATTTGACGATATCTACAAGAAGCAGTAAAACAAAACTTAAAATGATCCAGCTTTTGAAATCAAAGCTTTCATATATAAATTGCAGAATCATGGTGTTGAAGAAAATAGCACGCTCCCTTTGTCAGAAAGTATTAAGTAATGCAGTTGGAAAAAATTTTAAGCTAAACAGGGAAATGGGGTCATCGTTCGGGCGATGCAACTGGCCCCGCCTTTCAGACCCCACTACACGCTTGGGAGGCCCTCCTGGAAAATAAACATCCGAAGCATTGCAGGAAAGCCGTAAAGAAATAATCCAGGAATGAGAGAGAAACAGACCCCTACTACTTATAATGAAATATAACTTTAAAAACATGAAACCTTGTATTTCCTACTTGACAAAACTATTTCAATTTTTTATTTTATTTAGTTTCTTTTAAATTCATAATAAATAAATGAATCACTGATTAGCAGTGTTTTTTTAGCAGGTTGCATACTGTTTCTCTTGTTGCATAATAACTGCAATGTATGTTTTGTGCGTTTGTGTATAAGTCATTTAATCACGTCATTGTCCTTTATTAAAACTGTCTTTATTTGCTCAGCGGCTAGGCATGACTTATATCGTGCTGTTTATTTCTTTCAAGTCTACTGTAGTTCAGTTTACCTCGCAACGATCAAAACATCTACTCCCGTTCATGAAGGGGGGGCGTTAATTCGGCAATGCTATTTGCTGGCGTGAGAGTCAGTCACGCGCTTCAAAAGAGAGATTTAACTTCGGTAAATAAAAATGTGACCGCGTGTACTGGACTATTATAGCTAAATAACTCCGAATCGTTTACGAACAGATCTCTCCGAGTGTTAGATGTTGGGAATGTTTATTACAGGTCATGTTTTAGTCATAGAAACCAGGAAGTAAACATATCGTCACAGTGCAAAACAAAGGAGGTAAACGTGTGAAAATGGCCTTGGAGAACATTCTGTTGTCTTTAGTGCAGTGGACGAATGCAGGGACTGTTCTTTTGTTGTTTGTCATCTTTTTGCTGATCTCAGACCAGCTGAGAAACAGAAAGCCTAGAAACTATCCCCCTGGACCTACACCTCTCCCTTTTATTGGGAATGTTTACAATCTGGATACTACGCAACCACATATTCATTTAACTAAGGTAATTCACATCCTGTTGTTGTTGTGGTTTTCAAGTCTGACTGAATAAAGTCTGTATGTTAAATGAGGTCTGAAATCGTAAGCCCTTTAACCCTCATTATGTTTCACATTTGTACATTTTGTTTACTATATTAACTGTTCTCTTGCAGTTGTCAGAGAAATATGGCAACATTTTCAGCTTGCGTCTGGGAAGTTTAAACACTGTTGTAGTGAATACCTACAGCATGGTCAAGAGAGCTCTTACTGAGCAAGCAAACGTGTTCACAGGCCGCCCCACCAATGATGTGCTCAAAAGAATAATCAAGTGCCAAGGTACACATCAAAGTTGGAAAAATAGCACAAAAAGACATGCTAAGTATCTCATCTGTTATATATACGTAATGTCTGGCAACAGGTGTAACCTTCAATAATGGCTACAGCTGGAAGCAACAGAGGCGTTTCACTCTAAGTACTCTGAAATACTTTGGTGTGGGAAAGAGGAGCCTGGAAGTCATCATCATGGAAGAGTACAAATTCCTGCACCAGACTATCATGGATACCAGTGGTAAGTACAGTAGCAGCATTATTATGATACAGAATCAGAACCTAAATTTAGGTTTATCATGCTTATTAGTTTGTTATTGTCAGAATTTTGTGTTATATTTTTTGCAGTGTTTTTGTTGTATGAACACTGATAAGCATACCTAAACCCTTGTAACCCCATACATTTGAGTATTACAGTTAAAAGCATAGTTTACACAAAAATGAATTAATGTTTGTGTGTAATATGTATTTATGTATGTATGTATATGTAATGTCTATGTATTTGTATGGTTCTTCCACCAGATGGCACCAGTATGTCTTCCATGCATTGTAAATGCAAAATTTAAAAACTGTATTTCTGTAAAGAACTCTAATTTCTAATGCTTGTGTTATTTTATACAGATATATTTTATACAAAATATAAAGGAATACATATTATTAAAAATTTTTTTTTTTTTAAGTCACTCTTATTTAGTCTAAATAATACTAAATGGTTAAGGACACAAACCAAATGTAGGGACCAAAATAGCTTTTGCAGATACTCTTTTTGATCTATTCAGCAACAGTTGCAAAGCAATGCACTAAGAAATACTCAGGGGCCAGTAGCATAAACATTTTAAGACATCACCAACTAGCAGTTAACCAAGTGGTAATTACATTTTGGATTCAAATTAGACCAATCTACCTTTTTTTGTTACTGACTTACAGACTAGTCTTGAAGAAAAAAAAAGATGACTCAGAACTCCTTAATACATGGACAACCTCTGCTAACATGCAAAAACCTGAAACCTGCTTCACTTGTCATTGTATTTTATTAGGGCTGCCATTCGACCCTCATTACTTTATTAACAATGCTGTCTCCAACATCATCTGCTCCATGGTGTTTGGCAGGAGGTTTGAATACACTGACCAAAGGTTTCTGAACATGCTCAGTCTGATATCTAAAGCCCTTAAACTACAAACGTCTGTGTGGATACAGGTACTGATATGTTCGTTCTGAAGATGAGATGACAATATATAGTTAACTAAACAAAATGCATTATTTTAAAACCTAATCAAATTAAAGTGCCCACCCAAGCTGACCTGCTATTTGTCCATTATAGCTTTACAGTGTTTTCCCTTGGATTATGGATCTCCTCCCAGGACCTCATAAAGACCTGTTTTCATGCTTTCATCAAGTACGTGCTTTTATTAAGGAAGAGGTGGACAAGCATTTTGCAGACTGGGACCCCTCCTCACCCAGAGATTTTATAGACTGCTATCTTACTGAGATCCAGAAGGTATCATCATTCTCTATCAAAACATAT
>JAUMHQ010000083.1:10678195-10694862 GCA_032361165.1 Enteromius paludinosus
TTTCGCTATAAACTGGCTGGAAAATCTCCGGATGCTCCCAATCTAGGCCGACTTTAATCTCTTAATATTTCGACTTTTATTCTCGTTATATTAGGATTTTAATCTTTTAGTTTTTGTTGTTATTTTTTTATTTTTTATTTTTTGGTGGCACTAAAATGCCGTCGTATGATCGGATAAATCAACAACATCATAAAATTATGGTTGGAAAAAATTCTGTTCTAAACGTTACGTTAGTCGTTACCTGTACCTCGGGTCGTGACGCTGTTTGCGTCATCAACCTCATGCAGCACACTGACAACACAGCGCCGTCTAATAAGGTCACAAAATACGCTCAGTGAATTTGGCGTAACACTGTAAATATTTCTATGTTCCCATCAGAGCCTTATGTGTCTCGTATTTATTTGGGAAATTATGAAAATTTAGGGTTATGGTAAGCCTAGGATTCTGACTACAAATCATATTTTACAGTTTGCAGAAAAATATGGCAAGATTTTCAGCCTTAAAATTCTTGGACCGAGAATTGTTGTGTTGAATGGATATAGACTTGTGAAGGAAGTGTCTTTACAACAAGGTGACAACCTCGCTGGTCGACCCGTGTTACCTTTGTTTTATAAAATTTTTGGAGACAACGGTATGTCCAACGATTATCTGAATGTTTAACAAGGAATTTAACATTTTACCATTAATGACCAGTAATCAATGAACTTAAACTGATAACAGGTGTAGTTGCTGCCAATGGGTATAAATGGAGGCATCAGAGGAGATTTGCACTTTCAACTCTAAGGAACTTTGGATTGGGGAAAAAAAGTCTGGAGCCGTCCATCAGTCTTGAATGCACCTTTCTGAATGATGCTATTTCTAATGAACAAGGTATTTGCTGAGGTTTGTTTATTAAAATCAATTGAAAATGACATTTGAAATCGGAAGCAGTGTAATTAACCGCTTCTGTTCCAGGTCGACCATTTGAACCTCGCTTACTGCTGAACAACTCTGTGTCAAATGTGATCTGTGTGCTTGTGTTTGGTACTCGATTTGAGTACAGCGACGATGACTTCCAGTCTCTGCTGAAGAACATCAATGAAGCCGTGTATCTGGAAGGAAGCATCAGTGTTCAAGTAAACATTTTGACATTTGAAAAGTTTTCCATTAACTTTTCCCCCTTTCACTGTTTCTTTTTCGTCTTTCTCTAGCTGTATAACATGTTCCCATGGCTCATGCAGCAATTGCCTGGATCACACAAGAAAGTTATTACTCTGTGGCAGGAGGTGATTGACTTTGTTCAAGAGAAGGTGAATGCACACAGAGTGGATTATGATCCATTAAATCCTCGAGACTACATTGACTGCTTCCTTGCCGAGATGGAAAAAGTAAGACCCTTTCTTAGGGGCCATGTGTGGAATGTTCTGGTAATATTAATATATCTGAATCGAAATGCCTCTCAATCATGTTGTTTAGCTTAAAGACAGCACAGCCGCTGGGTTTGATGTGGAGAACTTGTGCATCTGTGCTCTGGATCTGTTTGTAGCGGGAACTGAGACCACCTCCACCACTCTGTACTGGGGTCTTCTCTACATGATGAAATATCCCGAGATACAGGGTGAGAGCTGATTATGAGAAACTTAACAATCATATGCACATACAATGTAAGATATGCTCACACATCTCTGCTTTGTCTCTTCAGCCAAAGTTCAGGAGGAGATTGATCGTGTTGTGGGAGGGTCACGGCAGCCATCTTTATCAGACAGAGACCACATGCCCTACACCAACGCTGTCATTCATGAAATACAGAGAATTGGAAATATTATCCCATTAAATTTGCCTTGGGCTACTTTGGAAGATACTCAGATAGGAACATACTCTATTCCTAAGGTTGGCCTAGTGATGTATCATGCACTTAAAATGTGAATTTAAGCGTTTCAATTTTTGTAATTGACATTTATGTTTAGAGTCTATTAGTTTATCATTTTAATTTTGCAGGGCACAATAGTGACCAGCAATTTGACATCGGTGCTGTTTGATGAGTCTGAGTGGGAGACACCTCACTCTTTTAACCCGGGTCACTTCCTGGATGCTGAGGGCAAATTCAGAAGAAGAGATGCCTTTTTAGCTTTTTCTCTAGGTACGTGACCTCTGCTTCCATGACTGTACCACAAAGATATGTTTACAGTTCTTTACAAGCCCCTATAAAAAGAAACCCATTATGATTACCTATAATCTTTTTCTGATTTTTCAGGAAAGAGAGTGTGTCTTGGGGAGCAGCTGGCACGGATGGAGCTGTTCCTCTTTTTCTCGTCTCTTCTGCAGCGCTTCACTTTCTCTTCACCAGATGGTGTGGAGCCCATCTTGGATTTTATACTGGGGGCCACACGATGTCCTCAACCGTATAAATTATGTGCAGTGCCACGCTAAAACAAGAAACCAAAACATGTAGGTTTGGTTTCCAAAAGGAGATATATATATATATATATATATGGAGATATATATATATATATATAATCTCCATATATATTTATATATATTAACCAACTACAGATTAACTAGAAAAAGGATTATGAATTAAGTTATAAATGGTAAAAGAAATAAATCTTTTTTTAAAGTCTTAAAATGAGTATTTTACAAAATACTGGGGCCCTGATGTTTTACTGTTTTAGATGCACTTAGACACTCAATAAAGGCATTAAACAATTCATTTTTAATTCTAGTTAATTTCAGTTTAGCTATTGTTGCAGATTAGGAACACACATAATGAATTTAAATTGAAGATTCAGTCAACGCAATCAAATCTGTACCAGAAAACTTTCAGCTGGCAGGCCTGTAAATCTGTGGATATTGAAAAATATATTATCATACAGATACTACATACTAATGCTTAGTATGTACTTACTGTTAAACAGACAATGAAACAGACTCAGATGTAATGCACTGAAGCAGTGTTATGCTGAAGGCTGACATTTAGATGGCGCTGTTCACTAAGCTTTTAGTGTATATTTACTTTCCAAACAGGACAGTCTTTGATCTGTTTCGCCTTTCCCACCTTTAAGGTGAACCGTTGTCTGTCTGAAATCATACGATTTCATGTAACGCACTTCCTGTGAATTTTGGATATAGGATATGTTCTCACATATGTGACCACGGACCGCAAAACCATGTCATAATGGTATTTTTTTATTTTTTATATATCTCAAACCTGAATAAATAAGCTTTCCACTGATTTATGGTGTGTTATGGTACAACAATATTTGTTTGAGATGCAAGTATTTGAACTGGAATCTGAGGGTGCCTTTTATGATTTAAGACGGTGTTTATTACATACACCCTTGGCTTTTATTGTGTTTTCATTTTTCCTGAACAACCACCACTAAGACAAGTTTCACTGAGGAATGTTTATTGATGTAATGTACACCTGAAATGGTATTATTGCAAATTAGCTCTAAATCAGCATTTCACATAGGCTTGTTCAAAGGCATTGGCAAGAGCATACACAAAAATGTAAGCGCGAATGTACAAAGTGGTCGAAAGGAATGAAAATGCTGGTTTATTACAGGCTGCACTCTTGCAGCTTCTTGTCAGCTTGCTTCAGGGAGACCCAAGTGTTCAGCATGGATGCTCGAAGTCTGGCCCAAACCAAATGGTCATTTAGACCCAGGATCTGAGCTGCAAACTGAGCAGCAGCTTCCGGAGAAAGAACCGTGGAGCATCCCAGACCTAAAAGAGTAAGACGGACAATGTTTAGTTTTCATGGCACTGTACACGATCATTCAAATACTTGGCCTCAGTAAGATTAAACATAATAATACTAATAATACAAAAATATAAATTGCCACAAGGGTCAGTTTGTGTTTAATACCACAAAATTATCTGTGGCTACTTTCATGGCAAGTAGCTAAATTCTCTTCAGAAAAGTTAACTGAATAAAAAGGATATTTACAATACTACAAAATTCAATTTAAATAAGTACGTTTAATTTGAACTTTTATCAAAAAGCAAAATTGTTTTCAATGATAAAAATAAAAAATCTTATATTTGCAATTAAAAAAAGAACATTTAAAATTTTTATAATTTTTTGTTTTACCATTACTACAGAGATTTAATGACATTTAAACTGATCTGTACCGCTAGGCATGCGAAGAGATGACCAAATATCCTGAGCACCCCAGTCAGGGGTAATGGGGGGACAGTTAATAACTGGATACGCAGTGTTTCCTGACATCACAGGACCCAAGCCATTACTTCTGCCTGCCACTGCAACAAAGATGGTGGGTACACCATCACCTGAGAAGAAAATAAAAATGGATCAATTTAATTAGTTATTCAATTATGCAATAAACCTGCTCAACACAAAGTGTTCTGGATTAAAATAAAGTACATTACTACTGTAATTAATAGTATTTTTATTTATTTATTTATTTGAAAGTTAGAGTTAGAGTTGTTGGTTCATACCTTCATATTCAGCTTTGATGCGGAGTGTCTCATCTGGGCCTTTATGGGCAGAGGTGACTCTAAGGTGGCAGGGAATGCCATAAGAGCCACAAGCCTTACGGATCTTCTCACAGTGAGCTACATCTGAAGTAGAGCCCATTAGAACAACAACCCTTCCTTTTGCCTGCGACTTCGGAAGCAGCTATACACACACACACAAACAGATTCTCATCAGTCACCAATGTTTCAGTTAGGATAGCATTTTTGTGTATGGTGTCACTGACAATGGCAATACAACCATCTCTTTAACCTCTTAGGAATCCTATCTAAAGTGAAACGTTTTAGTCAGGAAAGCAGCTGCGATTCATTTACACTGGGAAAATGTATTTAGATGTTGCGAAAGACTTTACTAGAGAAAGAGGGATGTCACGACTTGACATCCCGGTTGTTTAGAGGTTAATGAGATGATAGCACGAGATCACAGAGCTCTATCAATGTTCAGCTTCTTGATGCGGATTATGATTAAATGATATTGACTGGAGTCAACTTAATTGTGAGGATCTTTTTTAAGTTGTGATGAAGCAGACTAAAGGCAGATCTTTTGTACCATACATGCAAGAGTAATGAATTATCAAAAAATACCAAAAACGGGGCCGGAGACTTGAAATGAGATTAAAAAAAAAACATGCATTTAAAATGAGAAAGAGTTCATTTTAATGTGGATTTTGTGTCGTTTTAATATGAATGGAGAAAAACAGTGTAAACTACGTCCCTAAATTGTAGAAAGGTCACGTACCTTGACTCGCTCTGCAACCCACTCAAAGTTTCTCTTCACCATCTGCATGGCCTCAGGAGTGACTTCTTTCAGGTCACGGTACACCTTCACAGAGAACACCATGTTAAACAGTCATACTCCTATAGATCACACTAGATGGTTATTCCCTGTTATCAGCATGTTTCTGGGAAGATCATGATCATAGAAGAGGTTGTTTCCACAGAATCAACACCAAACTCTCAGTTAACTCTAGTTTTACCCCAATAAAGAAGTTTTCATGCCTAACATGTACAGGCGTTTGGTTATTTACCTGTTTGTCTTTCTGCTGGCTGCGATCCCCAGCAGGCCAGAGCCTCCACGAGTCATTGTCAATCACATCAGCCAACACAATTTCTTTAGTGGTCACATTCACACCAAATTCAATCTAGAATTAAAGTTTATGGTCATTAAACATTTACTGTAGAGGTCAATAGTAGCAAATAAACTACTTTCAAAAAGTGTTAGCCAAATACACATAGGTTTCCTACTTTCATATCCACCAGCGTGCAGTCCTGTGTGGCCCAAGCCTTCTCCAGGACTTCAAAAATGGCCACCGTGCTTTTGCTCATGATGTCCACTTCACAACGTCCAATAGTTAAACCTGCCAACTCTAAACCAGCTGCCAAAAGCTGCTCCTCTGACCACTGAGGGTCATTATTGGCATCATCCTGATGAAAGAAAAATGGAAGAGATCATGTATGCAAAATAGCATGACATTACTATACTTTTTTTTTTTTTTTTTTAATTCAACTATTTCTAAACCTCACCTTAAAAAACATCTCCATTTTTAGAGGAGAAAAGCGGTAGCCCTCTTTGACCCCAGGGTTGCGTTTGAGGAAGGACCCTGTGGCTATCCGTCTGCACACCCACTCAATGGGTATCATATCACATCGAGACGCGACAAAAGCAGTCTCAGAATGCTGCCTGACAAATGCAGTCTTAAACCCTGAAAGAAAGTCATGATTTGTATTACTGTGTGCATCCTATTAGAATGGCGAAATAATTGGTCTAGTGCATTAATGATATGATTACGATACTGATATGATTTATTGACACTGACTGTTCAGAGTATAGTTATGACAAATAAAGACACAACATGCTTTCACTAATTTAAACTGTGACAGCAGTCTTAATAGTCTGAACACTGCAAGCATGTGTGTTAAATTATTTTTAATTAAAGGAAGCATGGCTGTCACAAGGCAGTCATTTGCCCAGAGTAAAACCTGCACATGGTGTACACACAAACTTTAATTCACTAAAACTGCAGAGGTTGTGGCAACCTTTTAAAAAGTAAATGCCCTCTAGAAACCTCTTGCAGCTTTGAATTTGGGACTACCGCCTGAATGTCTTTAACTATATTTAATAAAACATCTTTGTTTGAGCACTATTGCACTGCTGAATTTTCAATATTTAATGAGCATCACATAATTCTTGCTTGTCTGTTAATAGTCCAGTACACCAATACAATTTTTAATTAATATTGGTTTTGCAAATAAATTAACCAGCTTGCTCAAAAATAAATAAATAAATAAATAAAACAACTCACCAGCATCCTGTAAAAGTTTGAACACGCAGCTGGTGGTTTTGTTGGCAATAGCTGCTTTGCCCTCCATCTGATCCTTTCGGACCGCATTGCCTGCAGTGATCTGATCTTTAGACTGGACCAAAACATGTCCCGGTTCATCCACGAGCTCGAAGATCTGCTTGGTCTTCCCCTCATTCAGTTTTTCACCTAGTTTCAGCTCTACAAATAAAAACCAAGGCAACAATACACATTGATGTCAATGCATTTGACTCTGAGATGTAAATCACTGCAAATTATAGTTAACAAGCACATCTGAGTCCATGACATTCTCCTTTTGTTGATTGCTCTTTAAGGTGCAATGCTTAGTTTGTCAATTAATTGAATTATATTAATAATATAGCTATAGCTAATACTAATATTTGGGGGCTGGTAAAGAGATTTACTTTTTTTATTATTAAAATCCTTCTATTATTTTACTATTTATATTAAAAAACGCCTACAGAATGAATACATTTTACAAAAACCAAAAACTCACGTGATTTAAACTAACTTCTACTTTATTTCTACAGACTTGATACTGATCCATATGCTACCTCTTTTAACGTTACTAATTATGTTTGACAAAAGAGCTGAAGTATTACATCCCGCCGTATGGGTGCATTTTATTCACTGCGCAATTGCACAATGGTACAACACGGTGAATGGAGCAATAATCAAGCAGGCAAATAAAACCAAACTTACCTGCTGCGGTCGACATTGTTGACGAGCTTCGTTTTTCCTGCAAAAATGATTAGAAACTTGATTATTCTATCTCTCTAGGTTGCAGGCAAATGTTTCAATGACTACTTGGACTTCAGAGAAAGGTTGATATAAAGTGTCTCGAGGAGGAGTGAGACGCAACTCCTTTATTTTCACGAGAGCAACGCGTTACGACACTCTGCCGATTCATGAACGCCAATCAGAGTAATGCCATCTTCACCACGTGGGCAAAATCTTAACTTGCATATTTTTAAAAGACAAAAGACTTATCTATCGACATGATTTAGAAGCAAACAACTGTCCTAAACCTTAGTTGCATGGGAGTAAGGGCGTGTTGCGTAAGACATTGATCGCATTCGTCACAACGTAGTTTTTACGTTTTAAGTTATTGATTGGACAGAACTCGCTCTTTTTTCCAAAAAAAACTTTTTTCCCCGTCTCCCGTGACTTCAGAGCTGAAGTTTTTGTTCATTTGAGCATTTGTGTTGCCAGATCATCCGCCGCGCATCCCGCTGTTTGAGGAAACACGTGTTTCCAGGGACTCCAGCCAGCGTGGAAACACACGCTAACACTACAAACTCATTCAGCTCGCCTCAGAGACGAGGACATGGAGTTTGAGGAGTCTGGCATCGGGGAGGAATGCGGGGTGTTCGGCTGTGTGGCAGCGGGAGAATGGCCAACACAACTGGAAGTCGCGCAGATTTTGACACTTGGACTTGTTGCTTTGCAGCACAGGTAAGAGCACTGCTGCTAATGTGCTGCTTCCTATAGGGGGTGACTTTTATTGTGGAGTTATTGTTTTAGACTGTTACTACAGAACAAACATTTTAAGAGTATCTTTGGTTACTAAAAATTGGTTACTTGGTTTACTAGTTTCCCATCCTGGTTTGGCTGTTTTGTTGGATTTTAAAGGGGGTGAAGTGAAAGACCATCTTAAACCAGCTAAGACCCGCAAAACATCTTAGACTGGTTTAAGAGGATTTTTCAGCAGGGATCTGTTTGACCTAACGTGAATCTCACTTAGAGACTATCTAATTAAATAGTGTTTAAAACAGTTTTTTTCAGCATGGTCAGACACAAGGACCACCCACATCTGACCCCAGTTAACCTGGGTAGCCCTATATTCAAGAAGCTTTATCTTAATCATTATATTCTATAAATCTTAACAGATGGTAAGTTACTGCACATTTAGAAATAGATATTTTTTTATTTTTAATATATATTTATTATTTTATTTTATCATATTGTCTTTTAGGAATTATAAAGCATATAGGATATGGACCATAAAACCAGCGATAAGGGTTACTTTGTTTCGAAATTGAGATTTATATATCACATGAAAGCTGAATTAAGACGCTTTCCAATATTTGGCTGAGATACAGCTATTCGAACTGCTGGAATCTTGAGGACGCAAAAAAAATCCCAAAATTGAGAAAATCACCATCCGTGTTTGGGCAAAGGAAGTTCTTTGCAATGCATATTAATAATCACCAATTAAGTTTAGATATATACAGTTGGAAATTTTCTAAATATCTTTTTACTTCTAATTCCAATGAAGGAGAAATCAATAATTTTGACCCATACAATATATTTTTAGCTATAGCTATAAATGCTGCTTATGACTGCCTTGTAGTCCATATTATTTATAAATCCTTATTGGAGAAATCTAAGGGTGCTTGGTTTAGGTGTTCTCCCAGTCTGTTCAGGCTGAAAGACCATTATACTACAGGTCAGACAAGCAAATAATCTCTAAGCTGGTTTAAGTTGTTTTTTCAGCATGGATCTCCTTGTGGTTGGAAATCTTCCCTGTTACAATATGGTATGCTAGGAATGCACGCTAATAATGCCCTGCTCCTTATCACAAATATGCATGATTGACTTGGGTGCAACTTTTGCAATTGCCTACTCCGTTCTCTTACTGTTAGATAATATTACAAATGCTGATATAGCTCATTGTAAAAAAAAATCACAGAACAATAGACTTCCATTGTCCTGCCGTCTCACCGATTGTTCAGATGTGATTTCATTAGATGCCATTGAACACACAGAGGTGATCTCCATAATCGGAATGTATTGATCCTCCTCTTTGCATTGGAAGTCTATATTCTCAGACCAGTCTGTGCTGCTCTCTCCATCGTCAGTGCTCTGATGAAACTGTTTACAAAGCAAACGATCTCCTAAACACACAAGATATGGTGTTAAATGGGTCAAAGAACATATTTGCTCACTGACAATTTCTTAATATACTACTTAAAAAAAAAAAAAAAAAAAACTAAATCATTTTCATCTGTTATGTAATGCTGTCTATGTATGTGAATGTGTTCTTGTTCCTGTCTTGATTCTATTAGGCAAACTGAAGTCACAAGATTGACTCACACCTAAAAGTCTCACTCTTTATTACAAATTTGAGTATTTCTCTGTAATAAGGAGAAAATAATGAAAAACCTTCATCTGCAGCTTTCCTCTTTCTTCCTTTGGTAGGCGCTGCATGCTCTCCACTTGTGTAGGATGGTTCACTGCTGTCTACATTGGAAATGGATGCACACATATGGAGACACAAAACATTTAATTTAAAAGGATAATAAGTCGGTGGCTGCTAGGCCTTGAGCAAAACAATATAGTGTTGCTACCAGCACAGAAAGAAGCAATACTAAGTCCAAATAATAAAATGCAACATTGTGTAATTAGTATAACTAAATAAATGGGTCCCTTTTTAAGGAAGAAAATTATTCACATGTCTTTTACTTCTGACGTCAGAGACAAGTAAACAAAAATAAATAAATTAATTAATTCAAGAATTTAATTAGTGTAAATTTTATAATTAAAATTCATATTACATATCTTAACCTCACTTTTTCATTTAGTTTACTTTTATATGATAAAAAAAAAAAAATTGTCATTCTGTGGACCACCACATTATATGTCATTTTAAATCTGATGCAAAACCAGTTGAGAACCCCAATTAATTCTATTACCTGGGATTCTTCTGTACTTCTGACTGTCATCGTATATAACTGCTGTAAAGGAGTCCGAGGAGACATGCTGTTCATATTCTATCTGAGGGCTGCCAGTTGATCTCACAACTGTGGCATTCATTTCAGGCATCCCATATTCAACATTTGACACTTCCTCTGGTCTTGTTAAAATGCCTTCAGTCTCAGCTTTGTTCTGAAAGACCCTTGCAGAAATGCCAGGAGATCTCAAAGTGGCCTCATCTATGGGTGGCTGGTCATACCTGACCGCAACAATGTCATTGTCCTCCTGTGGAAGTCCACCCATGGAGTGCTCCTCAAATGTAGGTGGAGTAAACATCCTAGAGTTTCTCAGTAAATGGTTTGTTTCAGAAAACTTGCCATAGCTCAGTCGACTTCTAGGAGGCTTGGACAAAAGGGCATCCAGCTGTTCGTAAAATCTCATGACACGTCGAGGATCTCCGATGTCGGCTTTTCCTCTCTGCAGAGAACGGTAGAGGTACTTCAGGTTTTTGTACTTGGTGCGACACTGTTTCCAGTCCCTTTCCACGCCCTGCTGAAGAAGCCTGCGTGAAATCTGCACGAATATATCTTTGTTTCTGGTTGAGCCCTGTAGCTGTCGCTGAATCCCTTCTTCGGCCCAGATCTGAAGCAGTGCGGCCACCTCTTCCTCGCTCCAGTTTCTGCCCGAGTCGTGCACAGTGATTATGTTCATCTCGTTTGGGGCTGCTGCTGTTGTCGCTGAAGCACAAACAGTTTTTTTTCAAGTTGAAGATGCTTTGAAAAAACATTGAACATTTCTGTTTGTATCAAAACTCACCTGTCTCTCTCACAATCAGTGGATGAGTGGCGGCATTCATTAGTGTTTGCATCTCTGCCAGACTTTCATCTTAAAGAAAGGCATGGAGATGCAAGAGGTCATCTTAATGGCGAACTTGAGCTATTATGGTTTTGTCGTAATTATTAACACAAATCTTACCATCATCAATCTTAATAACCTGTTCTTCGACAGGTTCACTCCTCATGGCCACCTGGTCCCTCTCTGGTACATTCCTAGACGACTCTTCCTCTTCAAATCCACCCTCAATGTCTTTACCCAGCATTATAGCATCAAGCTCCGCAAAAAACCTTATCGGCCGGCCTTGACTTTTGCTGACTTTATAGTCATATTTCATATTCTTGTATTTGGTGCGGCACTGTCTCCAGTCTCGCACCACGCCGTGCTGCCGCTCCAGTCGACGTGCCATCTCCTGGAAGATAGCCTTGTTTCTGTGGGAGCGTTGGAGCTGTTTGTGAACCTCCTTGTCGGCCCAAACGGTAAGGAGAGCCCGAACCTCCTTGTCAGACCAGTGCCTTCCTCCTTCCAGTCCTAAAAGTAAATTAATTCTCACTTAGAAACCGGTTTGACAACATTAGTATTTAGTATAAACAGTAGGGGTTGGATTTATACACCCACCACGTGGGTTTTTAAAATCCACCAGGTTTTGTTTGGTTTTTAGACTTTTTGACTATAAAGTGCGGAATAGATCTAAACTAAACTGAGCCCCATGACTTTTCCAGTTGTTTGGAATTTTCAGGAAGATAATTATTATTATTTTGTTATGCACAATTTCAACCCACTAAATCATTGGTTTCAAACTCAATTTCTAGAAGGGCCACTGCTCTGCACAATTTTGCTCCTACCCCAATCAAAACGCATCTGATCCGGCTAATCGAGGTCTTTAGGATCACTAGAAACGTCCAGGCAGGTGTGATTTGGAGCTAAACTGTGCAGAGTTGTGGCCCTCCAGGAATTGAGTTTGAGACCACTGCACTAAATCATTTTATAGTTTGACATGGCTAGAAAAAAATCTATTTAAAAAATGACCATGAAATAAAGACATGTTTTTTGTGACCCTGTAAGTCCGTTACAGGGACGACGTTAAGGGTAGAGTTAACATATTATTTTTGGGGTTTTTTTGGCATCTTAAGTTGTTTTAGCATTTTCACCCAGTTTAATGGACAGGGCTTAGTTTAAGCCTGGATTAGGCCATAGTTCAGTTATGACATTTAAGTCATTTTTATAAGCCTGCTTAAGATGCACATTAGCAGTGTTTTTATCTAGAGCCAAACAAAAGGGACATGTTTTTTTTAGTTAGATTTACCTGTAGTCTAGGTCTAAGCTTAAGCCTTGTCTGTGAAAATGGGGTTTATTACTTATTTTTGTCCTTTTTAACCCATTTAATTAATTTGAAGGCCCCCTAGAGGGCCCTGCCCCTTTATTTTTTGTAGAGTGAAAGGTCCTTTTTTTATATTATTAATTTTTTTTTATATTATTGTATTTATTTAATAATGCAAGATGCATATAGAATATCAAAAGAGAGCAAATATCCAACTGTAACTCGAAATGTTGTAGGTTTGTTAATTTTGGGATTGTTACCTTCCTGAAGAGCTGGAAGTGAAGCAGGCTCCTCTCTTCTGGCAGCCGTCAGCTCTTCATCTGCCACGTAAGGCCTTTGGGTCGGCGGCCTGCTATCTGCAGAAGAGTGTTTGTAGACGGTCTGCGTAGGCCTCCAGTCTGGAAGAGCCATGCTCCTACTCTGGGCCTTACAGTCAAGCCAGTCCCTACACACACCAAGCTCTTTCAGACGGCTTGAGACGGCCTCATACTTGGCCCTGCTTTCTTCCTCTTCCCAGGCTTGTCTCTCCCTCCACACAGAAAGTAGAGCTTTCACTTCCTCCCCTCTCCAGTGTCCAGCTGTGTCCCTCTGCCTCCTGTCCTTGTCTCCAGCATGCCTTTTTTGGCCTGTTTCAGGCTCCATGTTTCTAAGCTTGCCTAGAAATGGCTTCTGTTTGTTCGCCTCTGCCTTTATCCTCTCTGCTCCCCCTCCCTGTTGACTTTAAGCTCAGTGTCCAAGGCAACCAGACGACTGAGCCAGTTAGGAACAGCCACGTGACGGAGAACAGCCTCATGACTGGCTTAAGCTGCGTGCAGCGGGGGAGGGCTGGGGAAGAAATGTGAGAAGTGGCTTGGCGAATGAGCTGCACTTGCTGCGTCGATCTTACTCAATAAGACACGTGGAACGGCTCAGAGGCATTTGGCTGTGCTAACATGTCTATTTTGAATGTCTTTTGTGGTCACATCTTTGTGATGAACTGTCTATGCTTTCCCTCATGCTCTATCTCTCTCATGCTCTCATTCTCTCTCTCTCTCTCTCTCGTGTGCTCGCTCTATTTCCCCCTCCCCCCCTTTCTCATTTTCTAGCTAACCGCTTCACATAAACCAGTTTGATCTGCTTTAGTCATACTCTGTGCAGTCATTCACTCATAGAAACAGATTTGGCTTGATTTTGAGTTTGTTTGTGTAAAATAGCAATAAGGAAGAATGGGAGGGACACATTCTTTTTTTAATCTATAGTCTTGCAAAAACATGTTTGTAATGGATTACCACATGCAGTATCGCTTCTTTAATAAACACCATCAGCATGTCTACACAGCTATGTATACATTACAATGAAGTAAAACATAGTCAGATCTTGAAAATAAATGAAAGTGCACGTCCTCAACTGCTCTGGAACCAACATGTGTATTGTTGTATTGGAAAAAAAAACCTTTATGTGATGTCCTCCTTCAACAAAAGTTTTGGGATGCATTTAATATGTAATAAAAAAAAAAGTAATTTCTTCCTGTGATGGAAAAGCTGAATTTTTAGCAGTTTTCAGTGTCAGATGATCCTTCACGAATGATGTTGCTCAAGAAACATTTCTTACTGTTGTTAAAAATATATCCATGGAAACAATTTAATGATTTCTTTAATGAAGAGGACAAATACCAGCGTTTCTTTTAAAAGTACAAATAGTTTGAATGTCCTTGAATTCAGTTTTAAAAATCAGTTGAAACTACATTTTTGATTGGCAAGTCTTTGTACGTTTGTGTAAGACAATTGCTAAATCTCCATAATTTTATAAAAAAAACAAAAAACCTTTATTCAATAGGGGTCAGGAGAGTGCTGGAATTGTCACGAGTAATGGAACAAACCCACCGACATACACCGCGCTGAAGGTAATGTACTAACACAGTTTTTCAATGCATGATTTGTTCCTGTCCCATGGGCCAACACATTTCAACATACAGCAATGAATGCAAGATTAGACATGCCTGCCATAATTGCTTCTCACAGGGCATGGGTTTAGTGAATACAGCTTTTAAAGCAGAGGATTT
The DNA here is from genome assembly GCA_032361165.1 of Enteromius paludinosus. Taxonomy (NCBI): domain Eukaryota; kingdom Metazoa; phylum Chordata; class Actinopteri; order Cypriniformes; family Cyprinidae; genus Enteromius; species Enteromius paludinosus. Next base: position 10,692,885 of record JAUMHQ010000083.1, read on the forward strand.
GCAGAAGCTGCGCAATGGCAACCTTGGCATCGGACACACGCGTTACTCCACCACGGGCATCTCAGAGCTGCAGAACTGCCAGCCTTTTGTGGTAGACACGCTGCATGGCAAGATTGCTGTGGCACACAATGGAGAACTGGTCAATGCCTCCGCACTGCGCAAAAAGGTGGGCTTTGATTCAAAGGGATTACATGAGAAGGTCATTTTCTGTATGATGGTTTTATGTAATGTATTTGTGTGTTGTAGGTTATGCGCCATGGTGTTGGCCTCTCTACAAGCTCAGACAGTGAACTTATTACCCAGCTCCTTGCTTTGACTCCACCCATGGAGGAGCTTGATACTCCTGATTGGGTGGCTCGGTATGTTCTGCATATCCTTCCCCATCTTTTTGGGTCACCACTTGTCAATCCCTGTCAGTTTTAACGATTGCAAAAACACCTAATTTTAATTGTTTTTTTGCTTTTCTTAGCATAAAGAATCTGATGACAGCGACGCCTACATCATACTCACTGCTAGTTATGTATAAAGATGTAATCTATGCTGTGAGAGACCCCTATGGAAACAGGCCTCTATCGATTGGACGTCTAGTACCCATCTCCAAACTACACAGCTCAGGTGTGTGATTCAGCAGTGAGGGAAAGAGCTGCTTTACCTTAGGTCTAGGATGGTGCCAAATTCAGTTTTTATTATTCTGTAGGTGCTGGAGAAGCAGACACAGAAGGTTGGGTGGTCTCTTCTGAGTCCTGCAGCTTTCAGTCTATTGGAGCAAAGTATGTTCTCATCATTACAAAAGAAATGCTTTGATTTATTCTTTCTGGCTGTCTATTCATTTCTTTAAAGGAGTTTGCATTCTTAAGCCTGCACACAGTAGCTGTTGCTTATTGTATTAGTTAGTTTGTTTGTGTATGTGTTTATTTTTCTGTTGTCAGGTATTATTGTGAAGTACAGCCTGGAGAGATCGTCCAAATTTCTAAAAACGGAGTGAAGACCCTAAGTGTTGTCCCACGGCCAGAGGGAGACCCTCCTGCCTTCTGCATATTTGAGTATGTTTACTTTGCCAGGCCAGACTCCATATTTGAAGGCAAGTCCATAATATTTAAAATCATTGTTATGTTTTGAGTGAAAGGAAAGATTGAGATATAATTGTAATGTTTGGGTTAAACCAAACAATTGGAGCCAGGAAGTCTTTCAACCACCTTATATTTTTATAGATGTCTGTAGTATATGTAGATAAACCAGGTTTACACTTTCTCCATGTTTCCTGCAATTAGATCTCCAGGTTTATTTTTCAGTAAATGTCGGTCCTATGATGCTTATACATTTCATAGATAGTCAGATCAAACCCTGTGCACTATGGGTGTTGCTGTTTTTATACTTGTGGTGGATCAATTCTGCAATTTTCTGAATGCATCATCTCTTGAATTGATTGTGAAACTTTTTTGATGGCACTCTTGCCTAGTTTTTAACTCCACACTTGAATGCTTATGAATAAGAGCAGTTTAAGTTTAAGAGTAATTTAAGTGGATAAATGTACTTGCACCACGGCTATATGACATGAGATTAACGTAAACGCAGGCCACTGTGAACACTCTGGTAACTGCTTTAACCTTTTCTAACTTAATGAGGTCAAGTGGTGTTTTGGTAAGGAACTGGAAGCAATCGGAGTACAGCAGTTCCTAGAGCATGCATTGCCATCTGCTGTTAAAAACTAAGCTCAGTATTGATTCAAGAGAGAATTCAGAAAATAGCAGAATCAATCCACAAATCCAAAAATGTATCATGACGCCACTATTGTTTAGCAAAAAGGATATATGTATATGTATATGCGTGTGTTTGTGTGTATATATAATATATATGTATATGTATATGTGTGTGTGTATATGTGTATGTATGTGTATATATATGTATGTGTATGTGTGTGTGTGTGTGTGTATATGTGTATGTATGTATATGTGTGCATGTATGTGTGTGTATATAT